>APFE031440122.1:4659-69637 GCA_000404065.3 Pinus taeda
TAATTATGTTTTTTTATGTTAATTAAAAAAATGTCACACGAATAAATGTTATATGAAATAAGTTATGGTTAATATTGATAACATATGATGTTGATGTATAAGATATTGCTCCATATAATATTGGCCATAATATCTCTACATATAAAACTCACGTATTTAACTGGGTGAAAAATATTATTAATTTAACTATTTCTTTGAAGAATCGGTTGGAAAATCAAATGGTCTTTGATAACCACCCACTTTCATTCTTTATTCAACGTGGAACCATTTTGCAGGGCTAACTGAAGTGAATGAAGGAATTGGGGTACACTTAATTACTCCCTTTCGTGCCCGTACCACCTCTGAAAATGAAATGTGAGAAAACTGAACAGAAGTTTCAACCATCGAAGTTGTGCACGGTTAGTAGGGAAAGGTGCAAACCTCCGTGCTTGTATTTCTATCCTCCATACTCACATGGGGATGGTCCATGTTCAACTAGAGCGGAAACACTATCACATTTCTGGTGCCAAAAACCATTATTTCCGCCACAAATTCGACGTGGAAGTCACGAATATTCTCGGTCATTCTTAGGAGGGAGAAACATATGAGGATGTTATTCTTGTTCTGCGAGATGATTAGAAAACTTTTGGGAAATATTACTGCATAGCCCCAATTTAAATAAATATCCAAGAATCACATATGAAGGAATTTTGATGGCAGCAATTTGTGATTGGTCACTGTAACGACACCACAATTGTTTAAGATGCCTCTTGATCGACTGTAGCCAGCAAGAGATTAGACCTATCGCTAGGCCATGCCAGAAAGATAGGTGACTATAGTACTTGGTGGAAACTAATATTATTTTATAGGCCAGTTCTTGAAATGAATATATGTTTATCTTGCTAAGAGCTTAGTGATTTATTTAAAAAGAATACATATTCATATGCATAGAAACAATAGTTAATTGAATTAGTTTTCTTGAAAAGGGAAGGTGTTTACATACAAAAGAAGTATCTAGATCCTCTTAAAAGAGAAATATGTGTTGCATACACAAAATAATGAGTATTACAATATTTTTTTTTTTGGAAAATTTATGCATGAAAAAGAACAATATCTATTGTGTTATCTTTCTTTTGAAAAGTTTAGGTATTTACATATAAGAATAATTATTGTGTTAATTCTTTTGAAAAAGAATATGTATTTACATATGCATGAAAGATTAACTATTATCCAAAGTCGAGGAATGTAATGGAGGCTAGGGTTTCACTAATTTGTAGCTCTCTTCTTCCTGCCATTGTGTTTCAAGGTTCCGCCTAAAACCAGTTGACAATGCCATGATGCGACGAATGATCTCTATATTATTCTTTGTGCAAGGATTGATTTCATCTCCCACCTTTGTTTTCAGAGGATGGATTTATCTATGGATGAGATTTATACATGACTAGCAAGAGAGCTCACAAGAATTTAAAATGCTGGAAATATTCCCCTATATTGTATTTACATGGAGACGGGAATGAAAATCGATGCTTCTTGATGGATCCCATGGTGTCGAGACTTTCTGTATCATATGTGGGTCGCAAAAACCCCAAAACTTTTGTGACATATTTATCTTTCTTTTGAAGATTTTTTTATGTTTAAGAAAGGCTTAGACTATGAAATTGAGGAGTATGAGCCCGAGAGAGATAGTATGCCAGAAATAGAGTCAAAATTTCTCATGGTCAAGGAATTTACAACCAACACTCAGATAGTAGAAGCTTATACTTCTCTATGCCTTCCTATCAGTTAGCAACTAACTGTTCTTTCATATCACAATGAAGGGAGTACTTGTACTTTTGCTGTTGGATCTCAAGAGAAGCTAGTGCTTCAGTATTTTCAAGATCCCTTTGGCATTCTTTTGCAAGCATTAGAGAAGATGAATGTTTCCTGGTTCATTAGAAAAAGCCTTGGTTTCAGTTGTTATTGTGAGTTGCCTACATTTACATCATTCTACCTACTCAGGAAAGTGAGAGGAGGATTTCAGTAAGTAGCCATCTGCTGGATTGGTTACATTGGAAGGCCTACTTCACATAATTGTGCATATTTCATCAGTAGGCAGGTGGTTTTCATCATGATTTGAAGCCCTCAAATCTTGATGGTCTGCTGCCATTAAAAAGCTTTGTAAGTACTTGTTTTAATTAAGTGAGTCTTGAGCGAGTCTTTGAGTCTCGAGTCAGTTTGAGTCCTGAGTTAAGTTTCATAATGTCAGTTTTGATGTTTTTGTTGAAGTTTATTGACTCCATATTGCCTAGTGGATAAGGCACTGGTCTGCTCTCCCAAAAATTTGCGGTTCTTGGCACCTCTAAGGAGCTGTCATCCCCATTGGAGCCAGTATTAATGGCAGTCTTTGAATCCTTCCACCAGTGATCAAACACTCTCTTACAAAGTGGTCTTAGGGTGTCAAGTTCGAATTTTGTCATTTCAGTGAGTCTTCAAATAAAATTTGGTCACTAGGTATTAGGTCTAGGATTTGTTTTCACTTCTTTCAAAGTTGTCCAAATTTTGGTCCATGTCACCATTCAAATGAGTGTACCATCATTCAGAGATTTTTCATCATCATCTCAGGTTCCATTGGGTCATTTTACACTTTGTTCATACTTGAGTTGTACTTGGGTAAGGCTCATTTCCCTCTCCTAGGGTTTTGAAGGTAATTTCTTTTGGATGGTCAAATTATCAACAAAATTTGTATCGTGATGCTAATACATCTTCCCCTATCCTTAATGTACCTTCTTAAATACTTACCATCACTGATATCCCTCAAATTCACCATTTTCCCACAAACCCTAGCTTCTTGCTACAATTTGACAATTTTCTAGGCTAGGCCTGTGTTTTGCCCTTTTGAACCCCTTCCCCTCACTCAATATTTGAAATTCCACCTTCCCTTACTTCCTAACAACCCTCCTTACTTCCCAAAATTTTCTCAAGAATTTAGAAGTCTCTTAGCCCATTCATTTCCCTTCATTTCTACAAATCCCCTATAACACACATCGGGATAGGTTTTACTCAAATGGCGATTTTGAGCAAGAAAAAATGAATTTGGAAAAAGTGAGAGAGGTTTTTGTCCATACTATGCCAGGGAAAAAAAACCTCTTTCACCTTTTACATGGGTGTCATGGTTTTATAGAAATGTCAAAAATACAAGTTTTCTAAGGAGAGTTAATGCACCTCTCGAGTGACCTTGGGAAAATCAAGATTTCTCCTAGCCTGGTTGGCCAAATGAATTTCTTGATGGGTTAAATGATAAATAGACACAAAGAAATTTCCAATGAGCTATCATGAGCTCAATTTGGGATTGAAGAAGACCTTCAAAAGTTGACTGCAACAACGCTCTACATTTAGGCAGCCTCATTTTGCACATTTTGAGCAGTCTTGGGAGGTTTGACTTTTGATAGGGCAAATGAACTCCAAATTGAAAAATTCAAGATGTTTTGGAAAGAAAACTTGACAAGATTTGCAATGAGCTATTCTTCACCTGATTTGGACTCTGGAAAGGCTTCCAAAATTGGCCTAGAAAAAGAATTGTGCATTAAAATTTTGGCTCTACACATTAAATTGATTTTGCCAATTTTGCCTGATTTTCTAGATTTTTCCTAGTTTTCTTGGGAGATCATTTTTTCCTCATTTCTTGGTAAATGTAAGCATGGTAAATGATGAATTCGATGTAAATATGGACGAAAATCACTTCATAGGATAGATACATCAAGTTCCAAGTGGTTTTGAGTTGTAATGAATTGGTTTCCTTGGTTTTAGAGGCAAGCTGTTCCACTGCCTATATTCTTGTTCTTACTTTAGATATGGTTGAAACCACCCCTCTTCTCATGGATTCGACCTTGATAGATAGCATGAGTGGTATCCTTGCCTATATTATGTAATTTCGTATTCATTTGTAAAGGTTGTACTTTGGCAGCAGAGAGGCTATCTTGGCTTTGTGTAAAATTTTTCCTAAATAACATTTTAATAAAATAGTCTTTCACCCTTTGGATTTGGGATTCATCACAGTGCTGGTGTTTAATATGTTTTCCCTATAATTCATTTAGACATTATGTTTTTCTGCCTTGTTACAACATTATCTAAGTGATATGTTAGGAATTCATCCATAATGATGCTCCTTGCATGATGATTTTGCTGTTAGTTGTAATGGCTATCTTAGCAGAATTCATCCTTGGCTAGATGCTCTCTTGAGCAACTCGTGATTCTCTTTCATCTAAAGTTGTTATTGCAGATTCATCCTTTCTTTGATGCCTGCAGTGCAATGGGCTTTCTCCCCTATACTTCTCACATTTACGATCTTCACTTGGTTGAACATGGCACTTAATTTTCCCCAGGTTTTCCGGCAGAAAATGACATCGATTCCATAGTCCAAATCATCATTTCTCTTGTTGTTTCAACCCAAAACAAAAATCAATGAAAAACCCTAGAGATACAATACCTAGCCTAAAATCCATATTTGATTCAATCATCTTGACTAAAATTCACAAGGAGAGAGCCCACTCATGACTTGGTAGGGCTAGCTACTAAGTTAAGCTTGGTTTGTGATTATCCTAGGATTGCCTCCCTTCAGCCTGAGGTCAATCTAGGCTCTAACACTGCCCACAAAATGATATATAAACCTTTGTTTTCATTGCACAGGGGAGAATGGCGAAATAGAGAGAGAGCCAATGGATCGAAGAATGGCAAAAAAGTTCCATGTAGTGGAACCACGCCTAGGTGGAACCATGACACAGTTCCAGGAGGTGGAACATTGACACACATTTCAAGATAGGATATTCCCTGATGTAGAGAGGAATCTAAAAGATTCCCTCAGAGGTAAAAATTCATTGTATCAAAATGTAATCAAGTTTATAGTCAATTTTCTTAGATTTTCACACAGAACACTATGGCGAGGTCAAATTCACCTTTTGAGCAACAAATTTTCAGATTCCAAGCAGAGTAGAATCATGAGGGAATCTTCTAGATTCCTTACAGACTGAAATTCGCCAGAGTCAGAATGCAGCCAACTTCATACTCATTTTTCTCAGAATTTTGCAAGTAACCTGATGGCACAGATAGAATTTTGATATGAGAAGCAGTTCTTCAGATGACCCAAAGGAGGAATCTTTGAGGAATCTAAGGAGAATCTAAAAGATTCCTATAGCCCCATATTTTCACTTTGTCAGAATTTAGAAATTTGACAATCAATTTTACACTATTTGACACCACAAATCTGATGGTGCATTTAGAATTTCCATTTGATCATTCCATTTTCGGCCACTTTTCAAAGTGGAGTGCAGGTGTTACCATTCAATATGTGAGCAATCATTTCCATGATATTTGATGCCACGAGATTGATGGTGCAGCTAGATCCACTAGGTTATCATCCTCTTCTTCAGATAACCCCTTGATGTGAGGTATATGTAATGTGATCATGTGCTTCTTTGTCTATTTGCTTGAGATACATTGTGCTGTATAGATCCCCGTTTGATGTTTGATGTGGGTTCTTTTCTTGTTCTTGATGTGAGATCTATTTATTGTCATGTTTTGATTGAGACCCCTTTGTCATCATGTTGACGGGATACTCATGTTTTCGCCATGTATGTTTGAATTGAGATCCATTTGATTCCATGTTGGTGGGATTCTCATTATTATCATACGTAAAATTATGTCATGCTGATATGGGTCCTCTTTTGAATGAGAGTTCCTACAACGGAACATATCTTGGAGACACTCATGCCTAAGGGCATATCCCTTGTATGATAGAAGAAAACACATGCATGTACATCATCACTCTTTCCAGCACTTAATGCAACAACCTACACCATCTTGACACTGGGGCCCAGAGACGTAGTCCCTTCTGGACAAACTCCGTTATCAACGTCTTGTGTTTTATGTTGCTAATTATTGTCATGTTCCTTGTTCTTTAAAAAATGCATATATGTTCCTTTATTCTCTTTTAAAAGCAATTTTAATAACGTCACGGATGTAAAAGATCTTGGTTAAATCCGGGAGTTGAGTCAACTTGGATCAATTTTGGTATCATAGCGGCCTTTGTGTGGATGTGAATTATGAGTGTGAACAATGGAACGTGCAACAATGGAGGATGACAAAGTGATGTATGAGACCATGCTCAGAATTTCCAAAAAGGTGGAAATAATGTATGAAGATCTACAGAAAGAGACAGAGGAAAAGCAGGGAGTGGAGCTTCAGTTGTCAGCCATGGAAGAGGCTATGGAAGAACTGAAGCACAACAACTAGAGTCTTCAAGAAAATAACATTGAATTGAAGATGCCTCTACAGGGAGAGAAAGCAAAGAAACATAGTTTGCTACAACAGCTGCAAGCTAAGGACAAGGCCTTGGAAAAACTACAACATGACCCATGTGAGGTAAAACGTATTTCTCCATCTTCATGTATGTTTCTTGATGATGAATTTGCTTTTTTTGAAAATCATACCATAGGTATTGGTTCCAAAATGATGAAGAAAATGGGGTATGAAGGAAAAGGCTTGGGTGTTAATGGCCAAGGCATTTTCAACTGCATCAAAGTAGAATAATTCCCTTGCCAAGAAGAACTTGGGTATGTCAGGAAAGAAGTTGGGGAATCTGCTAAGATAGACAACAAACCACCAACAATAAATAATGATAAATCCTCATCAGTTATTTTCAACTTGATAGTGAAGGTAACAGATGTTGATTTCCCTTCAGTTTCATCTTCACATAGTATGATTTCTGTCGAAAATGTTGTGATACCAATTACAAGGAAAAACATGAGGCTCCTTACCAGGATGAGGTACAAGGAGGAAAAACTTGGTGTTAATAGAAAAGGCATAACTCAACCGTTGGAGGTTGTGCATAGGCCTTGATTTGTAGGCTTGGGATACACCAAAGGAGAATGCTCGAAGGTGTTAGATTCTTCTGAGACATCATCAAAATCATCGAGGAAAGAGAATGATGGGAACACCACCATCATCCCATGGTAGCACCCATTGCAGGGAAATAACTGAGGCAAGCTTTCATTGGCATAATGACACTAGAGATAGCAAGGAAAGGTATAACCAATCTCGATATTCAATTTTTCATTTTGATTATAATCATGTTGTTAAAGAAGAACGTAAATCATGGAATAAAAAAACGTGTACCTTTTGTGGATTACATAACCATACATTTGTTAGTGTTGGAAAGGAATAGAGGCACACAAAAGGAGGAGGCCTGAAAGACCCTCTCAGCAGTAGGTAAAGAAACATGGTAACTAGATCTAGAGGAAGAAGATGTACTACAATCATTGCAACATAAGTGGACATCAAAGAGCCACCTGTTAGAGGCTCCATCCAGAGTAGTTCCTTAAAGACAATGTGTCGGTACATGAACCAAATAAAATGGTTGTTCAACCAACGAATGTGCCATAGGGAGATGACCCATTCACACCGATAAGTGAAAAATGGTTTCTAAATATGTTAGCTTGTCATGGTCGTGCTTTTGTAAATCATTTGTTACATTTTAAGATGTAAAAGTGATGATGTGTTTTCCATCACTTGTTAAGCAACAATGATGTGTGGTCTTATTTTGTGTTGCATTTTAAAATGTGTAAGTGATGTTGTGTTTCCATCACTTGTCAAAGAAACAATAGTGTTTGGCCTTAATTTTGTAAATGATGTGTTGTTGTGATGATGTGTTTTCCATCACTTGTTGAAGCAACAATGATATTTGGTCTTGTTTTCATAGCTGGGGTTATTGTTTCCATTTTGATGTAAAATTGACCACCGAGTATGTGTTATAAACTTGTGGCAAGTATGGGATGCTTAGGAATTATTTAGTCATGTAATTCAAGCATGTAATTTGAAAAACAATGTACTACAGGTTTTGAGAGGTTGTAGGTGTCGGCTCATCGCTTATGGCTCCAAAGGACAAAGGTGAAGGAGAAGGAAGGGTGACATATCAGACACTTGTAATTGCAGACAAGGTACAAAGAAGTTGTAGATTATTTTTCATGTTTTTGGAGGACCAAAAGCTCCTTATTCAGGAGGATTGATCCAAGTGGCTCTAGACACATGCAAAAGTCCTAGAGGACTCAAAAAGGGTCGAAATTAAAAGTAGTCAGATCGCTCCCAAACCAGAACCATATCGAAGTTCCCGCTGCCCTGATTCCAATGGTGTGAACAACACTCAAATCCAAGCTCATATGAGGGAGAAAGAGCCAGTTAAATTTTTGGTCAAAGTTGGGTTGTGGGCTAGGTTTAAGTGTCCTACAAATTCACTGTCAACCAGTGTGGGAACCTAGCTCCTGAAAATGGAGAAATTGTGGCCTCTTTAAATTGTCCAATATCCCTTATTTTTGAAGGATTTGAAAATGTCTATTATTATGAAAAAATAAGAAAAACAAATATTAAAATGGGTGGCAGGCCATGACCCTTTCCACCTCCACAGGACCCAAAAACCATTATAAAACAAAGTTTACTTAAAAATGTCCGATGGGCCATGACCCCTGCCAGCCCCCAACAAACCATATGCATATATAGCAATATACGGGGTGGGCGTGCCACCTCTGGTGGACTCGGCCCACACCCCAAACTATAATACACAACGAGTGCATTAAGTGAGGATCTAGTGAGGATTGAACCCACCTGGTCCACATGGGCGGCCCCATCTGGTGTACATCATACCAATCCAACACCATAACCATTGTACAATGCGCCACCCAAAAAACCTCCGCATGGTTACAACAATGTGCCCCAAAAAATTCAAACGTCATGTCGTTACAAAAAAACTATAGTGGTATAGTGTAAGTATGCATGTATTTTTGGCGGAGGTAGGATTTGATGCCCCAACATCACTACCTTGTTTCCTTCACCTTAACCAACAGGCCACAATTGCCTCTTGGGTAAATCCACCCACACAATGATATATAAACCTTTGTTTTCAATTGCACGGGGGAGAACGACAGAATGAAGAGAGAGACAATGGAACGGAGAATGGCAATGAACTTTTGTGCAGTAGAACCATGCCAAGGTGGAATCATAATGCAGTTCTAGGAGGTGGAACCTTCACACGCATTTCAAGATAGAGTATTCCTTGATGTAGAGAGGAACCTAAAAGATTGCTTGGTAGGTAAAAATTTATTTTATTAGAATGTAATCAAGTTTATAGTCAATTTTCTCTGATTTTCACAGGGAACACTATGGCGAGGTCGGATTTACCTTTTGAGCAGAAGATTTGCAGATTACCAGCGAAGGAGAATCTTCTAGAATCTTGAGAGAATCTTCTAGATTCCTGGGAGACTGAAATTCGCGAGAGTCAGAATGCAACCAACTTCATATTGGTTTTTCTCAGAATTTTTCAAGGAACCCGATGGCACAGACATAATTTTGATCTGAGTAGCAGATTTTCAGTTGATCCGGAGGAGGGAATCTTTGAGGAATCCAAGGGGATCTAAAAGATTCCTTTAGCCCCATATTTTCACTTTGTAAGAATTCAGAAATTTGACAGTCGATTTTACACTATTCAGTGCCACAAACCTTATGGTGTAATCATATTTTCCATTTGATCATTCCATTTTTCCGTCACTTTTCAAGGTCGAGTGCAGGTGTTAGCATTCAATGTGCGAGTACTCATTTCCATGAGATTCGATGCCACGAGATTGATGGTGCAGCCAGATCCAATAGTTTATCATCCTCTTTTTCAAATAACTCCTTGATGTGAGGTATATGCAGTGTGATCACATACTTCTTTGTCTCTTTTCTTGAGATTCGTTGTGCTGTATAGATCCTTGTTTCATGTTTGATGTGGGATCTTGTTTTGTTCTTGATGTGATATGTACTTATTGTCATGTCTTGATTGAGATCCTGTTGTCGTCATGTTGATGGGATACTCATGTTGTCACCATGCATGTTTGAATTGAGATCACGTTGATGCCATGTTGGTCGGATGCTCATTATTATCATACGTGAAATTATGTCAGGCTGATAGGAGTCCTTTTTTGAATGAGAGTTCCTGCAGTGGAACATCTCTTGGAGCCACTTCTGCGTGAGGGTATATCCCTTGTATGATAGAGAAAACACATTCATGTACATCATCACTCTTTGTAGTACTTAATGCAACAGCCTAAACCATCTTAACACTGGGGCCCAAATACGTAGTCCCTCCTAGAGGAACTCCGTTATCAACTTCTTGTGTTTTATTTTGTTGTTGTCACGTTCTTCTTTATAACATGCGTATATGTTCCTTTATGCTCTTTTAAATGCAATTTTAATAGCATCACAGAAGTAAAAGATCTTGCTTAAATTGAGGGGTTGAGTAAACTTGGATCAATAATTACTTTAGTAATGAATCATGCTCATGAATATGCTACAAGGAAAATACCTTTTAGCGGAGGTTATAATGAAGATTTTTAACATTCTAAAATTTGAAAAATTGTAAAAAAAAAAGATTTCACTAAAACATTTGTTTGCGATAGCGGATGTTTTAGTGAAGATTATAATGGAACTTCCTCACAACTAAAAAAGCATGGGCGGCTAGAAGTTTTAGCATATGTTTTTTTAGTTGCGCACTTCATGGAACAAATAACACCGGTGTGCTACATATTTAAAAGCACCAGGGTTTCATACATAACTAAAAGAAATGGGGCATTAAATGCAAATAACATTAGTGCCTAAAGTGTATACTGCCCCATGTGCTTATAGATAAAAAATAACCCCAAGCCATTCTTTTAAGGAACGACACCGAGGTAGGAAGAAAAGTATTACAGGCTGAGTGCTTTTATTTAAACTCATAACACTGATGCGTATGATTTATATAAATGCATCAGTGCACTAATGATATAAAATATCTGGTGCTTTTACTTTTTAATAATGCATTGAGGATATAAATAATATTTTGTAGCATGAGGGCATTATTTCTATGAAGGCATTGGTGCTTTAAGAATTACAATGCAACAAGGCATTAATTGAAAATGATACCAGTGCTTGAAGAACTACATGCCCCGATGGTGTCATTTTCTGAAAAGGAACCAATCATGCAAAAGAGATGTCAAAAATTATTTTATATAAGATAATGCACTAGTGTATGTTTATGTTATGAACCGCCAATTTTTTGTATGAGATTTTCTCTTTTTTTTTTTAAACATCAACTTGAGACAATGCGATTATTCATTGAAAAATGACATAGATATTATAACAATATTCATATAAATTAAAATTTGATTACTGCATTTGTATATGATTTTTGGATTAATTTATTATACTATCTTATTTCACATCTCTTCATTTTAATATTTAATCAGCCATATATTTGATCAATCGTATAACATTTTGTAATGAAATTAGATAATAAAAAAATAGGATAAATTAAAATGTGTTTTATTATATATCAATAAGACACTCTTTGTTATATAAAGTGGAATTGTTATTGGTAACCCCTTGTCTTTCAATTATGATACTATGTCAATTATATTAAACAAAATGTTTGATTTCCACACACAATTATTTTAAAAAATACAACAGGTTGCATTCATATCCAAATCGATCATTGTTATTTGATGTAACCATTGTTAGTGCTTGAGCTACTTCCATGACTTGGGTTATTTCGATGAAATTTTTGTAGATTGCATCGATTGTTTTCGCCTTTTTTATCTTGTTCCATCCACAAACATAAAAATAAAGTGTAATGAGTGTATTTACATTGGTGAGAATAATATTATTGAAATAAATAATATACAATAATGTAAAGCAGATATAAATTTACCATAAAAACAAGTGACTCATAAACTTTACAAATGGATCAAAGCCAAGTTCCATGCCTTGTTGCAACAAGTCTTCTCTTGACGTAGTTCCATACTTGTTTCCTACATGTTTTAAACCCCATTATAAATCATAGATTTATAATGGAGAACTTGTATGACCTAAAAATAGGAAGTTTGAATGATTTGCAAGGAAAGAAAGTTCAAAAGAAATCTCCAAAAGCAGAGAAGAGAGATATGTTAATGGAATTCTATTTTTTTTTGGGTGTCCAAATTGAAAGCAGAAGAACGCCATGGTTTACTGTTAATGGAAAACATGATTGGCTGGATTTAGTGGAGATACAATGCTATTCTATGTTAACACACAACACTTTTCCATTATGGAGAGCATGGCATTGCGCCTCTTTTATTTAAAATAGCTAAAAGGAATTATAATAATATATTTAGAGTATGCATGTTATTATAGTGTAGAGTATGCATATACTTAATAAAGAAAGTTTATTTACATTTTGAAAGTAAATAATATGTTTTTATTTAATAACTTTTATAATATATTTAATTTAAAACTAATTTAATTTTAGAAAACATATATATTAATTTTATATTATTATTACTATTGAATGTATATATTGTTAAAAGATAAGGTATTACATTTATTTTTCAAGTTTATTTTGTCTTATTTTTTAATTATTCTCGGAAGCAAAATCATTGATAAATATAATAAGGTAGCTCATGGGGCTTTGGATTGATGGTGAATGGGTGCACTGTTAAGGTACTCCTTGCGATAGGTCACTGGTTCAAATCCCTCGTGGGTGTTTACCTACCAAAAAAAAAAATATAAATCTAATGAAGTATTTTTTCTCAAATATATAAGATATATTTAGAGGTCCCACAAAGCTGAAATCCACTTTTATACCATATGTAACAAATTAATTGCATAAATTCATGCAATTAATAATCGACACACAAACTATTCAACTAATCAGTATAGAATTTTCGAAACCATTAGTAGGGAAGTGTTACATGGGGTGGCGATATTGGTGATTTCAGAGTTCAAATGCTACCTAGATCTTGCAGACTGCAACAAATTTTGTGGACAACTCTCCAACCAATCGTAGGTTAACTTCCACATAATTTTTCTACCACTAGCCACCCCTGATCCCTGAATGAACTAATACTATTAAGGAATCATTTTTCTCATAGCCCTATATTTTCCTGGAATGAATGAATTCTTTTCATATCGCTTTTCAGCCATTAAATAAAACAAATTCTCTCAAAAATGGAAGGGGATTGGAAGTGATCTCCATTCACACCATCCACATGTCAACATCCCAACTTTAATTTCCTTGTCTTATTTTTTTTCCCATAGAAAAAATCATAATTTCTATTAAAAGGAAATTACATTTTGCATATACTTTTAAGCATATTCAAATAGAGAGGCACTACCTATCTTCAACAAAATTATGTTCAGGGACATATGTGATCAAAACATTAATACCTTGTGTCCACGCAGGGAGGTATTAGTGGTTGTAAATATACTAAATAGGAGTTATATATATTAATCTAGCACTTTGTGAGTGTAGATAAAATGTCAAAAAAGAAACTATGAATATTTACAGATGACATATATATGAATTTTGTTTTTCCTGTGAGATCAATAGAATTTAAATTTATACAACAATATCCATAAATCGCCGATGGTAATGTTGGTAATGTGCACCATCACGTTGTTCCCCGATCAACTAGTTTTCTGGATCCATATTCATTTATTTTTATTATTTTTTACTTAACTCAACCTTTTTTTAAATTAACTTTTACTTATTTCATGTCTTTTTACTTTTTTAAAGCTTTACTTATTCTTACTTTTATAGTTTTAATTTTTAAACATATTATTCATAACTTCATCTTATTTATTTCTCTATTATTATCTTGTATTTTTATTTATGATTTAATTTTATATGCATAATGTTTTCTTTATTTTCTTTGTTTATTTATATTAATATTATATAATATTATTAATATGGGATTGTAGAATTAGAACTAAAATTAGGTCTTTTTTTTCCCAACTTTTGGAACCATGAATAAATCCTCATTGATCTATACCATAGTCTCAAGGCTTGCCCCAACGCTCACACCTCATCTAGCCCAAGGCAAACATTTGATCTCAATACTCAATGACTCTAAGAAACACACAACGCTAGCCCAATGCCAACCACACTCACTAAGGTGCACAACCCCATGCATCAAATTCCTCATGCCCCCTCTAGACATCGAAATCCCAATCCAATATTAGGTACTCAACCTCCTCAAGATGGTCCCATGGACCCCAAATATCTATCCATCAAGAGCTATATAAGACAAAACAACCACTAGCATATGTAGTGTTGATTGAGTTTGTCCCTAACCCATATGGTGTTACATATTCTCCCTCGTAGGTAAAGGCCATCATGAGATAATCAAATAAACCAACCCTCTTGGCCCATTTTTGGATTCCCTACAAATCACCACATCTCAACATGTAGAAAATGCATTATTTATAACATTATAATAAAATAGTCCATATTGGTTTTACCCCCCACTTCTTTGCTAAAAGCATTATGTATGAACATCAATGTAACATCCCTCCAAGAGATACCTTTCCTTACCATATATTTTTTTACATCTATATAAAGGAAATAAGCATGAAAAAACCCTTAAGAGCTAATGTAATTACATGTGTTGTATATAATTTGTTTTGATTTTTTCCACGAATAATTATGTAATTGCGATTGTGTTTTCCTTCGCACAACTTATTTAGATAGAGCGTTCAGTCCTAAGACACATTGTGTTATTCTTTGTTCTAGAAACATTATATTAGCTTCTAACATTTACATATCTTATAGCTAAAGACAAAAGTGGTTTCTAATTGAAAGACGCCACTAATGAATGTTTTTAATATATATTTGTTTCTTTGTTTTTAAGAAATAAAACTTAATCCTTCTATATTGTAACTTTATCTAACATTAGTTCTCATGAGATTATCATATATATATAGTAATCCTTGTTGGCCTTATGGATAATGTGTTTTCCTTGATGACAACCTAGTTAATAAAGATGTACTTGATGTCAAGATTGATGACTATGGAACTAATGCAGATTGGTACAGATGCTACAAAGGACATGGGAAGAAAAAAGATAGTTCAGTTATAGATGAATGACAAAATTAAAGTTTGAGAAAGTATACATGGTTCTTTTGAAGAAGGGTCACGTACATATGTAGGTCTTGTGAACAAAAGTTGCATATAAAAACCGAACCATATAAGTCTTGATAGCAAGGTTCATTACCATTGTATTGGTCCATAGTAATTTGAGCGACAATGTTAATTTGATCCGGTCAACAAATACTAATGACATTACCAAAGTCTTTAGCTAAGGTATTGGCTAAGGAAAAAGATATATAAAGAAATGGATATCAAGGTGTTTAGGGTGCAAGTAAATGGTTTATTCTTATGGGATTTGATCCGAAACAAATATGCACTAGAGAGAAAGGAGAAGACTCAGATTTGAAAGATACGATGACATGTTGAAATATATGATTGTTTGGTTTTCTTGTTTAAGGATAGATCTGTGGCTATAAGTGATGCTCTGATCTAAATATGCTTTTAGTAATCTGATGATATGATAGTAAGATATGCACAATAGTGTTGTGTTTGCCGTGAAGGATTGATTCAATGATTTAAGATTTGTACATTGGGTTGCTTCTAAATAATCGCGTATATACATAGATCTCTTTCTGGGTAGTTATGTATATATTCAATGATGTAATTTTTAGTATGTTGAGATTTGTATGTGGGTGTTCCACATCATAAGTGTGTACATATGTTGGTCTTCTTAATTATAAGTGCATATATATTTTGAACCAGATCTGATGAGGGTTTGTAGTGTTGCTTCATGATAATTGTTGATGATGTTTGTTTACTTGTTGTTGTCTATCAATGATGTCTTGATCAGTATGTGGAAGTGTTGTTTCGATTGATTTCTATATTGATTAGTTACAATGTTTGGGTATGGTTCAATGATCTTTGATTGTTTCAGTACTTTATTCAACGGGTGATTCAGGGTTACACCAATTCTGTTAGACAAAATATTTAGTGTTCAATAATATGATATTTGTACGTAGGTATTATGCAGAGGAAGCTCATACATACAAAGGTTTTATTAAGCATAATCGCATACATATTCTAAAGTTTAGATGTTTTGGTTGGGATTTGTATTCAATAGTTTGATGCTTCATAGATTTAGTGATTCATAATTATATTTTAGTATTTTAGTTTGGATATTTGTTTGGGATTATTGTTTGTGTGGGTCCAGTATGAAAATTTCATGAAAAGTGGCTTACAAGTTGTACGATGATTGTTTTATAGCTAGACATAGTCTAAAACATTATAAAAAGTATTCCACAAGGTGTTGAGGGTTGAATCCTTTAGAGTGGGGGTAGGAGCTCCATTCTGGTAGGAGTTAGTAAACGACTTTAGGGGGTTGTAGCTCCCTTCCAATGTGTTCTAGAGAATGATTGTATGTTGTAGCCTCATGTAGGTGGGTGCTTTCCTACTGGTAAAAGTCTGAACCAGTACTAAATGTAAGGAAGATTTTATAATAAGAAAAAAGATAGAGACAATGAATGTGGTTGTTTTCACCCACATTGGATTTCCACCTAAAATACTCATGTTCTATGTGTGATTTCTCATGTGTTTTTCTTTACTCCATACTAGATGGTTATTGAATTAATAATGCAATCGTTAAGCTAACTTACTAATGAATGTTATGACAAATTAATTAAACTATACATTGTTTACATTCATTGAAGTTGTGTACATACGCTAGTTGCATGAAGAAGAATAACATAAATAATTTTAAATAAGAAAGTCTGAAGTGAATTCAAATATTCATTCACCCCCTCTCAGTATTTTTTTGGAAATCCTTCTCTATATATGTACTTGAGTTCCCTTAGTTTGATGCATATGTATTAACACTAGGTTTAAGCACTTTATGTTTTTTAAGTGATAGCTATACATGTAACTCTTTTGTTCTTGACATATACATGACTAATATTATATTCGACTCTTATGACCAAGGATTTCACCAGTTTATTAAAGATTTTTTTATATTTCTAGATCATCGCACCACATTATAGTTTTATCGTATATGAACTAATCATACATTTGTAATATCTCTTAGCTATGTTATGTGGTTTATCTTCATAATTATTTGCAGCCATATTCAATCTTTAGAGTTTCATATATCTAGCCTTAAAATGAATCTAAACCCCTGATAGTTGTTGGTGATGTTATTGTGTATTGTACGCCTTGGAATTCTAAGTATTTATTGAATATTAATTGTCAATGTTGAGGTGATGTTCATGGAGCATTAAGTGTTGAGACACTTAGCCTTTTTCTTTATGCTAGAAATATTATATTGTCTTCCACCATTTACACTTCTTATGTATAAACATGATAAGAGTGGTTTCTACTTGACAAACTATGTTACTGAATGTTTGTAATATATACGTTTCTTTGTTTTTAAGAAATAAAACTCAATCCTTCTATCTTGTAAATTTATCTAACATGAGTTCTCATGATATATATACACATATATATGTACATGCATACTCTTAGTTTGATGCATATGTATCAACACTATGTTTAAGCACTTTATGTTTTTTAAGTGACAGGTATACATGTGCATCTTTTTTTCTTGACTTACGCATAGCTAATATTATATTGAACTCTTATGAACAAGGATTTCACCGCTTTATTAAATAATTTTTTTTGTGTTTATAGATCATTGCAGCACATCATAGGTTTATGGTATATGGACTAACCATACATTTGTAATAGCTCTTGGCTATGGTATGTGGTTTATCTTCATAATTATTTGCAGCCATATTCGATCTTGGGACTTTCCTATCTTTGGCCTTCCGATGAATCTAGACCCTTGAAAATTGTAGTTGGCATTGCTGTGTATTATTCACCTTGGGATTCTGAGTATTAACGGAATATTAATTGTGAATGTTGAAGTCTCGCTCATCAACAACCCTCATTCATTATATTATTTATCAATGATGGAGAATTTTCTTGTGGTTGTTCGAGTAACTACCTTCCTTAGATCACCTGAGTGGCTCGAATTTGCTCTGTATCCCTTCAGAGCGAGATCTCTGCAACAAGGTTTCGTTACTAAGTTCTTTTTTTCATAAAACGACAAATTCTTCTCTGTAGTCGTTTACTATTTCCTTAGGAGTTGCATCAGGACTAATAACATGGAGAGAAAAACATTTTTTTATGACTTCATTGGAGTCATCCTATCATGTTATCAATTCACCGACTCTGTCTACTTCTCTGTAATTTTTTGGTCCTTATCTAAATTTGTGTATTAATAGCTCGGCCTTCTGGGTCACATGTGTGCATTTTCATTTTATAACCATTGAGGTTCTTTTTTTTATAACCATGATTTCTACTTGGTTGAATTTCCCACGTTTCCTAATTTTCACATTTTGATATTAGAGTTGCAAGAAGCCAAACCAGGGTTTTCATAGGCCTCGTTCCTTTCTAGGTCACAAAGGGTTATGATTTTTCTCTATTAGGTAAGTTGGTTTAGTATCAAGGCACAATATCTTTGGAATTTACTTATCAGTTCACAATACTTCTTATTTCATCACGCACTAACCCTTTTCTTGACATTTTGGTTACATGTTGAAACGTTATGGAGCTAACCCAATTCAGGCAGGGTTTTACTCCATCTAACATCACTATTCTCCTTACTGTGGTTTCCTCTATTCATTAATACCTTCTAATTCTTTTTGGTTATGCACAAGTAATAGTTCGTTAAGGAACCAAAACATTAAGGCTATATCTCTTTGTCTTTACGCTCAGAGTTCTTTGTCTTGACAAATCTATCCATGTTCTCATACATATTCTCTTATAATTGTATACCAGGATTTTGTGACCATAGGTTTGACATCCGTATTGATATTAGTCCCTACCATCTCGATGGCTGGGGTTTATGGTAGTGTATCTGCGATGCTATAGCATTAATTCGGGGTGAATTTAAGCGGATTATGGCAGGGGGATTATGGCAGGGTGACCAAAGTTTTCGAATGCCGCTGTCTTTACCATTGTCGTGATAACCAAAGTTTTCGAAAGTGACTGGGTTTGCCTTCTTATTTCGCCTCTTCCCGAGGCAGAAGAGGCTGGACCATAGGTTTATTTACCTTTATCGTGTTTATTATCTGTGGCGGTCGACGTATTCATATTAATGTTCGCATTAGTTCGCTAACATTGTTAGCGGTATGTTAGCATTAGTTCGCTAACATTTGTTTGCAGGTTGGCTATAACAGGTTTGTTTGCAGGTTGGCAACTATTGTGCATGATGTGGTGTACGTTTCGATGCAAGGTGGTGCAGGTGTTCTGACAGGAGTTCC
This sequence comes from Pinus taeda, assembly GCA_000404065.3. NCBI lineage: Eukaryota > Viridiplantae > Streptophyta > Pinopsida > Pinales > Pinaceae > Pinus > Pinus taeda. The sequence continues at coordinate 23,836 of APFE031440122.1, forward strand.
CACCCAGGTATAGTGCAGTGTATTTTAGGCACCACCTTCATACCTTACCTGCAGGTTAGAACAAGAAGTGTTTATTGAGATCGAGAAATGGCAGATGTCAGGTAAGGCTTCTTGTCCTTGTGAGCTATTAATTTTTAATAACCAGGTAAGAAGATTGATTCTAATGTGGGGTTGCTATTTTACCTGTGTTATTTCACGGCCGCATAGCACTCATCGATTCCACCATAGGAGAAACCATCACCTTCTCCATATTTTTAATATCAGCCATGGCTTATGCATAAATCTTCCTGTAAGGCAGGCCAAGTATTCATTCATCAACCAACAACAGCAGCTAAGAACCATGGTACTTAGGTAAGAAGATTGATTCTTTTACTATATTTTTGCATATTGTATTCATGTTTCACAGATCAGTACACGATATTTTGTTTTACTTTCATATGTTCACCCGTAACAATCAATGCTTAACGCGAGGTTACTATTTTACCTGTGTTATTTCACGACAACTTTCAAAAATGGCTATCGCATCTGCGCTTTGCTACGATTTGGTGCGGAACTGAAAGCATATATCCGGAATAGGAGTTAGTAGTACTTATTTTGTCTCTTTCTGATTGAAGCCAGGAATTGAGATCTGTGACATGATTGATTGAATCCTCGTCAGTGCAGTCGACAACATTTTGATATTTCGCTTCATGGCATGGATGCTTCTCTTCTTTTCTAGTAACATCAGGGTTATTATCCTGCAAACCCACTATGCATGATGGAAATAATGCCAACCTGGTTTAATTGCTGACTTTGGGAATGCATGGGTAAGTCCTTACCTTTCCCCTGTTAATTCTGTATTCATCTCTTCCTATCGACGTTACTAAACCTTCTTTCTGTAGCATTTTCAGTATTTCTAAAAACAATACTCGGAAAGCCACGACTAGGAAGGTTAGCAATTTTCATAATGATAGTTAATTATCTAAAATCCTTGGCATTAAAGCTATTTTAAGAGATCAATTAAATGCCCTTTATATAGATATCTCTGGTCAAGACCAGTACCCTCTGTCGATACCTGCAAAAAGCCATCACATTTTGCAGCAATTTAATAATGATCGTAGAGGAGAAAAGTACTCGTGCATAGTACCTGCTACCGAGTTGTTAGAATTTATTTAATAAAATTTCTTTCGAATTTTACTTCAACATGGCCGAAGATACTACATACATGAAGATCGCCTCAAGCATCAAATATATTTTCTACCAAATCAAGAATTGGATAAGCATCGAACAAGTGCTTACAACTGAAATCTTTGGAAAGTTGGACAAAATATCCGTTAGATCAAGCGTGTCAATATGCCTTGAAAGGATCCATTCCTTCGCATGGGCCAGATTTTGAGCTTCTTGTTCAGAGTCTTGAGTGTCGTCTAAAAGGATTAGCACAAACAACAAATGTCAAAGAAGTCTGGAATTTCCAACAATATTATCGTTTAATCATAGAAATGACACAAATAACTATTCCTAATAATGTATCAAACAGACTGATATCTTACCATCAGATTCTGCCAGATGCTGATCTTCGGCGGATGTGTTCTTTAATTTTTCAGTTTTTGTGGAAATCATCAATTAGACCAGTTTACTTTTACAGAAGATCGCGGAATAAGATCATTTCACTTACTAGTAACGATATGATCCAATTCCTCGCCCTGTTAATATGAAGTAACGAATGAATGACTATCAAGAAGGAGTTACAATTGCATATTTAAAAGAAGAATTCATCCAAGATCTTTATCAACATGATGGAGTTAGAATCGCACATTTGGGGAAAATAATTCATCCAAAATCTTGATTTCGAACCTGTGACTTCTCTTCGGAGCTTTCAGAGTCAGTGCCTGTGGCAGACGAATCAGTCTTGTTCTTCTTCTCAAAGCCACTGTCCAGACTAACGTCATCTCCATCTTCAATGTCGTCGTTCTCGTCTTCACAAGGGTCTAGGATGCTTTTAACCTGAAAATTAGGATTTCTTTAAAATTGAGCTCGAAGCTTAAACGATAATGCAAATAAATATTTGGATATTACCTCGGGACTTCTCCGATCGTACCTTTAAAGCGATCATGAAATATTTGCTGTCAACGTCTCCAACTTTCATTTTCAGAGGAGTCCAGGACCATGGATTACTTTCACCTTCGCTGCAGCATCTGCAAAATGGAGGCTCATAGTCGGTTCGCTGCAAATTACTCACAAAAAGAAAACGAGCTTCATGATGTCAAATTAAAATAAAACAATGACTTAAAATTAAAAACATGCCCATTGGATTCTGTGGACAAATTGCCTTACCGTGACATCTTCGTAGTAGAAGAGCTTCATGAGTATTGTGCGCTAAAAATACGGTTATTAGGTTAATCTTTAGAACATAATCCTATCCAGCTGAATAGCGATGCTAAATTTACAATTTTTACCTCGTCAGGCATCCGATCAAGAGTCCTCATCAGCTGAACAAGCGTGCGTACCATTTTACAGGCAGAGCTTCTGCAATTACAAACATGTATTATTCTTTCCATTAGTGAAAATAAAAAAACTAGTGAACAGTTGATCCAGTGATTACATCTCTTTCCTTTCTGTGCTTGAGGATTACACTTGCAAGTGGTCACGAAAACCCTGAGTAAACAGTAAGACTAGATTCTTATTATTTGTAGCATGGTTCTGGTAGTGTTTTGCAGGTCTGGAGAGCCATGTTTCTGGCACAAGTGTTGCAGATTTGGAGAGCCATGGTGGTTCTGGCAGTGTGTTGTGGCTCTGAAGAGCCATGGATGACCCTCCCTCATAGATCAATTTTCAAAATCGTTCATCCCTTACTTGGCCTTGTTTCCCACGTTCCGTACAAACAAGTTGCTGCGTACAGACACGTTGCTGCATGCATGTCGATCACATGTCTCCTGTGTAACTTGTTGCCTTGTCGTGAAAGTTACACCTCACGTGAAGTATCGTTGAAATCTTTGGTTGCGATCTTAACCCCAAAAAAACGCTTAAATTATAGTTTATATGGCATCAGGGACTTTAATGTCCAATCCCATGGCCTTTCCCATGGCCTTTCCCCACTCCACATGTGTCTTACGATTCAAAGGCAATTCCATTGCATTTGAAAAGAAATTCAAAACAAAAAAATCACGGAGGTGTCACGGAATCCTTCGAGTTTTTCATAGCATTAAGGGCTCAACATGTCTCAAACCTTCAAACTTGGTTACTTGCATTTTTCATTTTTGACCGATTCATTCAACACCTTATCTTGTAAATTTCAATTAGTAAGTTTTTCTAAGGTTCATTTGATTATGGTTATACTGGGTAATCATTTGCTTAGCTTATTTTTCTAAAACAAAAATTGGTCTCCGCTTCGGTGCCAGAGCAATCACATTACGGCACAGTCAGTAGAGTCCAAAAATCGTGGATAATATTTCTTACAGCTTCCTTTTGTCACTGAGAGTTACGAAGAATAGTCATTGCCATTATTGTGAAATCGAAGACTCAAGGGAGACTCACGACACACCATCGACACTTCGTTGTGGGTGTACAAAATTAAAGTTCAGAAACGCAACGTTTATATTTGATATCTACAGCATCGACACTTCGTTGTGGGTCTACAAAATTAAAGTTCAGAACATAACATTTATGTTTGACCTCTGGTGCATTTATTTAGTTACTATGCGCATTCTTTAATCATGAGTAGTATTAACTAAGCACTACTGGTATAAGGTGTTCTGTTATGTGAGTTATAAGCTCTACTGCATATTACTAGTATCCGTGTGAGTATTGGTAATGAAAGAGCTTGATCAATACTTCTTCATAGAATTGTTGTAAGCTATTACGATTAGCTTGAACTAAGAGCTTGAACAGCCAATGTAACTTGCATTCCCATGATAGTTATGACTAAGCTCGTCTTACTGTAACACATCACGTATTATGCAGGCTGAACTTAATGCAGGGACTTGCTGCCTCGCAGCCTCCCTTGTTTGCAATTATAATGAATGTTCTAAAATGACAATCGTCAGTGAGAAAATACTATTTTCTGGCCAACCCTTGTGGGCTTCCTTTCACTATTTATAAAATGTATAATTAATTTGGGACTTTGTTCTACATTGATAGTATTGTTGGCCCTTGCAGCCTTCACATATGCATTTTTTATTTGAATTAGAAAAGTATTTTTTCATTTAGTTTTCTCATTATTACCTGACCATAATTATTTATTGCGGTTACTATTCAAATAGACTGTATGGTTAATTTGAGTAAATAGTTCTATTTATTAATGCAATTTCACAATGGCTATTTGGAACCATATTATGAATCGGTATGGTATTCTGTCTGCTTATGATTCTATTACATTGATTTTTTATATAATTTACTTTTAATTAATCACTGGAAATAAGGGTTTTAGCCAATTACCCTAATCATAAATCTTTAATGCAAGTAGTGAATAAACCTATCCAAATCCCAAATGTTTTCTCTATAATATTCCTTTTAAAATTTAAATTATTGAAATTCCTATCCATCATTGTGAGAAAGGGTGAGAATTATATATAATTACTCATTTGTTTCTTTGAAAAAAATCAGTCGCTTATATGTCAAATACTTATCTCTTGTATTTTTGGGAGTTATCAATTTTTTACTTATTAAATCCCATGTGAGACTTGTTATGGGATATACTAAGGTTTTCTTTCATACCTAATACACGAATCTTTGATTGATTCCTAAGGGAAAATGGACATGTATGGTAGAGTAAATTTGTTTTCCATACATCCCTCTCCTCTCTTTTAAAGACATTCTCCCTATCTCTATTCAATTCCCCAAGTTATCCCTGCAACTTTTAATTATACTTGACTTATCTATCTCCTCGTGCAAGACATTTGACGCATCATATCTTTATCTGGTCCATCATTCACTAGTAAGATTAGTAGCCTTGATTTATAACTACGTGCTCGAGTTAGAACATCAACATAGACACTCTCTTAACAGATTCTCTATAAATATTCCTTTATTTATTGTTCCAACATATAATGGCATAGGTAATACAAATACGGCATAGGTAATACAAATACTCATGATTTTCAACTTAAAGAAAATAAATCTGCCTACTCAGATTACTTATCTGAATGTTCTGGAAAATATGTCCTTCTACATGGCTACCCTTGAGCCAGTCCTATCTGTCAATGGAACTATTCCAGGAATTTAGGGGAATCCATTGTCTATTTCAGTCCCTCTCAAGTGGCTCAAACCAGTGTTTCTCTTCCACTAGTTATCACGGGGAATTGTTGTTTTTCTCTCCAACAACATTTTTCCATACAAAACTAGTTAGATGGAATTGATCTCCCGACAACATTTTTACTGGTTTGTATTCTTCCTTTTTTTCTTTAATTCTTTGCAGAAGAAACAAAAAAGAAAAATAATCCCCTTTTTGGAAGAAGTAGTTTATAATAACCAATAAATTTTTTTATAATATAAATAATAAACTCTATATGTAAACAAAATTATTATCATCCATCCCTGAACAATCGATGATTAGTATTATGTATATCATAATTAGGTCATGTACACAGTTATTATCATGAATTTAGTTAAATATTGTAAAGGCCTCCACAATTGTTCTAAGAGTTTTTCATTTCGTTGTCAGCAGAATAAAATACTACTGCTAAATACTCAAACTCATCCGAATTAGAAGGTGTGATGATGTCCAATTTAATAAATTTATACATCACAGGTATTTCGAGGATTTCGTATCAAACCCTAACCATGACAATTTGCAATAATTTTATCTTCTTGAGGATTCAAACCAACAATGTATTTCAGCCATTCATTGCACACGAACTTTATAATTATATTCCTCTTTTTTTAAAATAAGTTTCTTTGTTTCACCGCATTGCGGCTAGCACCGTGTCTACAGTCAGACACATATCCACAAAGAGAAGGAAACCAAATTAGAAATTAATTCTAACTTAAGAAAAAATAATTATCAAAAAAGTTGTTAGCGACAAATTGAAAATTAGGACTTCACAAGAAAAGGGTGAGATAACATCGAAGATCGAATAGATAAACCCTTTGTAACCACTTGGTGTACGCTAACTTAAATCCCATTAAAGTTATAGAATATATTCCTCGAATTTCCTAGCAAAAAGGACACACAAGATCTCCAGAGTTTTCAAATTTCCAGAAAATTTTAAAAAGAGTGTGTATCACTAAAACGAGGTTTCAGGTTATCTTGAGAGTTGTATCACAACAATACAAGAAGGTAAAATTACTTGGCCATCATCTTGGTGACAAAATCTTCTTGGAAGCTGTTTCCGTTGAAATCATCCTTACTTTGTCAAATCCACTCATCAAATTCTGATGGTTGCAACGTTCCCTGGCACTGGAAAAAATAAGATGGAGTTATATGGCAGTGTCAAGGGGATGGAGTTATATGGCAGTGTCAAGGGCTCTGAAGGTATCAGAGGGAAACACATGAACCCTACAGGGTCTCTGGCAGTGTCGATGGCTTTGAAGGTATCTTGGGAAACATATCAACCCTACAGGGTTTCTGGTTCAGAAATACAATTTTCCAAAAATTTATTCTGATTAGAATAATATCAAATATAATATGATTTTCACTTTCACTTAAATAAAACCACTCATAAAAATAATGATAATGGTTTGAAAATTTACCATACAATCTTTACTCTGAGATCCATCTAAGACTACTCATAAAGATAATGAAAATACTAACAAGGAGGTACTCTACCACACGGTGGTGGCACTGCCATATGATTTCGCAACAGCATCATCTGACTTTAGTTCAAATCTCTCTAAATCGTTTCACAACAGTGAAGAATATTTTTTTATATTGGCATCTCAACGACATTTGGACATGTGACGGTAACGTCTCCATCAACTACTCTTTTTATGATTTTTAAATTGCAGAACCTCCCAGATTGACGATGTTAAAGAACGTGGAACCTATTGCAACATTCAATTACTATGGGATGATGAATATCTCATGGTGGACAGTCGAGTATACGAATATATTGTTCTCAAGGTAGAAGAAGAATTCATGGAATCTCATAACGGATCTTGAACGACCTTGTCAAACTCACGAAGATCATTAAGAAAATCGAACTATGTAGAAAAAGATGTCAATATTTTGACAGGGACGGCTCAGAATATGCTAATGGAAAGTGCTATTGTTTCTGTCAATTTAGGGTTCTTCAAGCGAAACTCCCAGATCTAGGTTGATGCGTGCATAATTGGGGAGTTTTGATGAAGACTGCGTTATGTAATGGGCAGACAGACTTGAATAAAAGCATATCATACCGTTAACCCGAAATCTACACTTAACTAAAATTAAGAAATCTACACTCCACTAAAATTAAGATTTTTCCATGTCAGAACGCAAATTCTCATATTCGAAGTTACTGGACTTGAATTTTGAACCAACCACATAGAGTTTATTATGGCTGGCTTTAATTGTATTTTATTTATATGTTCGAATTATCACTCTAAGTTTTATTGAAAGTAATGTTTCAATGTCATGTGTAGTTGTGTTTATGAGAAGCTGTTGATTCCAATGCATAAGTTGGAGTCATGATCTAATTGTGTCAAAGTTAAAGTTAGAAATCTATATCCTATATATTTATATCTGTGGTGATCAATAAAATTATTAAGTATGATTTGTGTTGTGTGTTTAATCTCTCTCCACTCTCTCTATTTTCTATCATAGTATCCTAGCATGTTCTCATTTGACTCACTCTTTCAGAGGGCCAGGGAGATGTGAGAGAGCCTCAATGTTATTATTGTTAGTACATATTAGAATAGGGTGTTACAGTTTATTTTAAGTGTGTGCGATTTTTTTTTGTAAGCCTGTATCTAGATCTAAATAGTTTCCTAGTGTTGGGTACTGCAGTCTGTTTGATTGGCTTTGATTGGCAATAGAGTTGTGGATAATTTTTTTTTACATCTTAATCGTTCGGATTATTGTTAAGCTCCCAACGTGAACATAGATGTGGGCCAATCCGTTGAGAAGAAGCGTAGTATAAATCTCTGTTTCTAGATTTAATTTCTTCTCTCAAATATACTCTTCATAGTAGTGCGAAAACAATGTGAGAGGCAACAAATTTCTAACTTCCACACGCGGATCCAACTACTTAATGAATATCATTCAAGTGTTGGTTCACCTGTAGATTTGTGCCACTCCACATGTGCTGCTCAGAAATTTTGTAAAGTGGAGGATTTCCAGCACCATGTTGGAAATATAGATGCCAACTACTTAGTTAAACACTTTGACACCAGCCATATTGGTGAGAAGTATTTTTGCAGGTTGCGATTTTGTTTGCAACCGGAAGGACTAAAGTCTGAGCAGAAGTACATCGCTGACCATTTTGCAACACATCATAGAGTTTAAGTCACTTAATGGATTTTGGTGAATATGTATGGGCAAGAATTCACTCTGCTACTATTACCCACACTCCACAACTCACATGCAAGTTCAGAAAACCATTTATTATGTAAAATCGCCCATGATGTGTATTAATGTTTTCTCTGTCATGAGTTAATGATTCAAATGTATGTTTTGTATAAATATGAATGTAAAAGTCATTTTGAAAGTAGAGCAAGTAGAGGGGAGTGTGTAAGTCTGAGAGGTAGTGAGGAGAAAATCGTAGAGTAAATAATGGTGGGCACATCAAAACCATTTTTAGGGAGGTTTACAGACAGTTACTTCGCAACCTGCATAAATCATAGTAAGTTTTCTTGTTTTTACTTGCAGCTGCAACCTCCATTTATCACACGAATTAAAAGAATTGCTTTGAGGGTAGATTTTTTTTTTCCTTTTGGAGCATATTTACCAGCGGGTATAAAGTTTTGTTTGACATTCAGAAATGAAAACATCAAGCAAAAGCTTGAATAATCCTCAGATACCTCAATTTAATGGCAACAATTATGATTATTGGGCTATTATAATGAAGGCCCTATTTTCTTCTCAAGACATTTGGGATTTGGTGGAGAATGTTTTTCAAGAACCAGTAGATGCAACAATATACAATGCTTTGTCTCAAAAAGAAAGGGATTTGTTGAGGGACAACAGGGAGAAGGATGCAAAATCCCTCTTCTACATTTTTCAAGAAGTTCATGAAAGTATTTTCCCAAGGGTTGCAGCAGCAAAGAAGTTCAAGCAAACATGGGACACTCTCGAGACTCCCTACCAAGGTATGACAAAAGTTAAGACAACAAAACTACAAAGTTGAGAAGACATTTTGAAACACTTTGTATGAAAGATTCTGAGAATGTAGACTCTTGTTTTACACATTTAATTGGAATGGTTACTCAAATCAAGTCTCATGGTGAGACACTCGAGGAAAGGAGAATAGTTGAGAAAGTTTTTAGAATTTTTCTAGAAAGGTTTGATGCCATTATTGTGGCCATAGAAGAGACAAAGGATCTCAAACAGTTCTCAGTGGATGAGCTTCATGCATCACTGATTTATCATGAATGTAGAGTGAATATAGAAACGATCTCCTCCTTGGAGCATGCCTTCAAGAAAAAGTTTCATTTCATCAAGGTAGAGGAAGAGGAAGATCATATGCTAGAGGAAGAGGAAGAAGCCCACATAGAGGGTGAAGAAGTAGCCCTTCAAGCTCAAGTGGAAGGGGTAGCAATCAAAAACCAAGTCAAGGCCCAAGCCAAAATCAAGCACAAGGTTAGAGGTATGATAAATCTCAAGTTCAGTGCGATTACTGTAAGAAGTATGGTTATTATGCAAATGAATGAAGAAAGAAGAAATATGACATTAGTAACAAAGCAAGTGTAAATTTCACAAAATAAAATCATAACCATGATAGCATGTTTTTAGCTTGTATTTTAGCACAAGAAAAGCAAAGTGATATATGGTATCTATATTCAGGGTGTCACAACCACATGTCAGGGAACTTAGAAATGTTTTCTAATCTAGATGAAAGTGTGAAATCTGAAGTGACATTAGGGACTAATAGCAAAGTCTTTATCATGGGCAAAGGAAGAGTTAATATCCTAACAGAGAAGGGTGAAAATAATTACATCTCAAATGTTTACTTCGTCCATGGTTTGAAGCATAACCTCATAAGCATTGGACAACTCATGCAAAAGGGCTACAATGTTTTTTTCAAAAATAATGAGTGCACAATTTTGGATAGGCCTCCAAGAGGATCATTGATTGCAAAGGTTCATATGAAAAAAAATAGAATTTTTCCCCTAAAGATAAGATTAGATTTGAAAGAAGAAGGGGCACAAGCACAACTATCAATGAAATGACAAGAGGAGTGAAGAAAAGATGCAGTTGTTACACAAGTGAACTATCAAGAAGAGGTCAAAGATGAAAATTGGTTATGGCATTTGAGATTTGGACATCTCAACTTTGGAGGTTTGAATTTGTTGCATAGGAAAGGCATGGTGAATGGGTTTCCACTCATAGAAAAACTGGATAGCCTATGTGAAGGATGTATCTTGGGCAGACAACATAGAGAGACATTTCCAGCAGGAAAGTCAGTATGGGAAAATATGCCTTTGGAGATTGTCCACTCAGATTTATGTGGACCAATGCAGAAACCATCAATTGGTCGTACCCATTATTTATGACCTTCATAGATGACTACACAAGGAAGACGATAGTCTATCTCCTAAAAAATAAAAGTGAAGTATTTGAGCACTTTCGCGAATACAAAGCTCTTGTTGAGAAGCAAAGTTCACACTACATCAAATTCTTGAGGACTAACAGAGGTGGCGAATACATCTCAAATGAATTCCTTCGATTTTGTAGGTAGCATGAAATTCACAATAAATTTACAACAACGTACACACCTTAGCAAAATGGTGTCGTAGAAAGGAAGAATAGGACCATTATGGAAATGACAAGGAGTGTGTCGAAGATAAAGCATTTTCCAAATGATTATTGGGCTGAAGTTGTTGCTTGTGCAACGTATACCATGAATAGATGTCCAACCAAAAGCGTGCACAACATGGTTCCTAAAGAGGCATGGAGTGGAAGAAAGCATAATATCACTCACATGATAGTATTTAGATTTGTGGCATATGCACATGTCCCAAATGAGTTGAGGATGAAGTTGGACAGCAAGGGGGAGAAATGCATATTCGTTGGATATAGTGATGAATCCAAACCATACAATCTCTACAATCCTTCAACCAAGAAGGTCATAATTAGTAGAGATGTGTAGTTCATAGAAGAGGAAGCATGGGATGGAAGTTTAGAGAAGACAGTCAATGACAAAGTATGTATACCACATGAGGAAAAAGAGGAATTGATAGCAACAAGCAATTCCTCAACAGTGACTCCCTCTACTCCTATTCAAGCGCAACAAAGCAGGAAGAAAGTAACACTATCAACAAATAATAGGACATCGTCACACAACCAAGCAAGTGCTTCTCCAAGTACACCGCAAAGCGCAACACCAAGTGACATGTCAAGTCCATCTTCAGTAAGAATGAGAAGACCAAAATTCAGAAACTTAAATGAGATTTATGAGAAAGATGAAGTTGATAGTAGCATTGGTCTAAATTATTTATTTGCATTATTTTGTCATGTGGATGGCCTAATTCATTTTTAGGATGTAGTCAAAGAAGAAAAATGGGTTGCAGCAATGGAAGAACAAATAGCAACAATATAAAAGAATGATGCATGGGAGTTAGTGAACCTTCCACAAGGAAAGGATGTCATTGGAGTGAAGTGGGTATATAAGACCAAGAGAAATCTCGATAGTAAGATTGAAAGGCACAAAGAAAGGCTAGTTGTCAAAGGATACAAGCAGTGACATGGAAGATATTATGCATTGACGTTTGTGTCAGTCACGAGGATAGAGACAGTGAGTACAATTGTGGCGATTGTTGCACAACATAAATGGAAAGTGTATCAAATGGATGTAAAAAAAAGTTTCTTGAATGGAGTGCTAAAAGAGGAAGTGTATAATGTGCAACTAAATGGTTATGATGTAGAAGGTCAAGAAGACAAAGTGTATCGGTTGAGGAAAGCTCTTTATGGGCTGAAGTAAGCACCGCGTGCACGATACAATAGGCTAGATGCGTACTTGTTCGACAATGGTTTCGAAAAATGCGATAAAGAGCCTACCTTCTACATCAAAGAGAGTGATGGTAAGCTTCTCATTGTTGTCTTGTATTTAGATGATTTTATTTTTACAAGGAGTGATGATTTTCTCATCGCTGATTTCAAAGAAGTCATGAAGAGTGAATCTAAAATGACATACTTGGGGTTATTAAGGTATTTTTTGGGCATTGAAGTGAGGCAAATAGAAAATGGAATTTTTTCTCTCTCAATCAAAGTATGTAGCATACATTTTAGAAAGGTTTAATATGAAAAATAGCAAGCTTGCACCAAATCCAACTATCATGGGCTTGAAGTTGAGGAAAGAAGATTGCAGCAGTAATGTCAATCCAAAATTATACAAAAGTATGATAGGAAGCTTGATGTATTTGATTGCCACTAGGCTAGATATAATGTATCTAGTGAGTCTGGTGTCGAGGTTCATGGAGATACCCAAGGAAAAACATTGGCAAGCAACAAAAATGATTCTAAGGTATATCAATGGGACAAAACAATATGGTATTTTGTATGCCGCAATAGATGATTTATGGCTAGTTGGTTACACTGACAATGAATGGGCAGGAAGTGTCGATGAAAGAAAGAGCACGTCAGGATATGTTTTCCATTTAGGTTTTGGAGCCATTTCATGGGCCTCCAAGAAGCAACCAATAGTATCATTGTCAACAACAGAAGTTTTATATGTCACCGCAATAGCAGCAACATGTCAAGAAGTTTGGATGAGAAGTATGTTGAGGGATCTTCACCATGACCAAGAAGAAACAACAACTATTTTCTACGACAACACTTCAACAATTGCATTGTCAAAGAATTTTTTCTTTCACAAGAGGAATAACCATATTGATGCTAAATATCATTTTATTAGATAGTTGATTAACAATGATGAAATTTTGTTGTAGCATTCTAGATCACAGAAAAAATTTGCTGATATTTTCACAAAGCCATTGGCACGTGAATGTTTTGTTTATCTTAGAGATTGTTTGGGAATTGTCAATGGCGGAAGTTGTGATTATGGGGTAGTGTTGGAAATATTAATCCAAACCACCTCATTAAACACTCTGACAGCAACCATACTTGTCATAAGTACTTTTTCAAGTTGTGATTTTGTTTGGAGGCGGAAGGACTAAATTCTGAGTGGAAGTACAACGCTGACCATCCTGCAACACATCAGAGAGTTTAAGGCACTTAATGGATTTTGGTAAATACGTATGGGAAAGCATTCACTTCGCGACTGTTACCCACACTCCACAACACCTACAAGTTCAGAAACCATTTATTATGTAAAATTGCCCACGCTATGTATTAATGTTTTCTCTGTCATGAATTAATGAGTCAAATATATGTTTTGTATAAATATGAGTGTAAAAGTCATTTTCAAGGTAGAGCAAGTAGAGAGGATTCGAGTGTGTAATTCTGAGAGGTAGTGAGAAGAAAATTGTGGAGGAAATATTGGTGGTTTCATGAAAACCAATTTTACAGAGCTTTATAGACAGTTAATCCACAACCCCAGTGAAGTGTAAAACGCAGTAAATTTTTGTGTTTTTACTTGGAGTTGCAACCTCAATTTATCACGCGAATGTATTTTACTATGTTTTGAAATATAATCTAAAGCATGGTTTGTTGCATATGGTTTTAAACATTAATTTGTAGATTTACAACAACCTTTTTGATTTTACTCTATTTTGTTGTGCATTAAAATTCTGTTTCAATTAAGCCTCTGCGTAGTTGTGATTTCCTTTCCACAACTAAAGACTTTTCTTGCCACAACTGATTTTTGGCCCAAACTCATCTCCTCTTCCTCTATGAAATTTTCTAATACTCCAATCGAGAGTCATCTAGCTTCGTATCCTATCAATTAGATTTCAGCTATTTTAGTTTTTAATACATGGGCCTCATGTTTGAGAATGAAATCGAAAGAAGGAGAAAAGAAAAGCCCATCGATATGCACTGCTGCTAGGTCAACATAATAACAGAAAGTTAGAGGATGACATCCTAGTTCTTGTACTTGAGATCTCATTTTAAGAGGTCAATATACTGTCGTTCTTCTTTTCTGGTTTGCAGATAGTGGATTATTGGAGCCATGTCTAGCGTGGGTATCGCAAATATCCATCGTGTGCTAATACTATTCAAAATTTGAACACTATGCAGACATTGATTGTGAAATCTATTCTTTTAATATGATGATAGGGACTATCTTCATAAGTTTTCGTGTGGCATGCCCAATTTTGAAATTCTTGATAAGTAATCTTCCTTGAAATCACTTTTATTACATCTAAGTTGGATAAAGAATTCCCATCTTATTTTATGAGACGAGATATTACAAAGGATTTGAGCGTCATTCTTGATGTCATAAACAAATTGAGCATTCTATTCATAGGAAGAGAATTACAGTTGTCACATATTATATCTACATAGAATTATCGGAGGAGTGGTCATTCATCCATTGATTCCATCATCTCAACTACTACATGAATATGTCGAGGATTCCTCATAAGCCAACACAGTTCTGCAGATCAGGGCTTAAAAGGAGGAAAATCAAGCATTCGTGTAGATCTGTCATTGAATGGGCTCATGGGAACAAAACTATGGCTATCAAAATTTGTTTGATTCAAAGTTATCCAAGGAGTGAACATTCATCCATCAATTCCAATGCATCTCTTGCTACATGAGGCCAATCATAATGGGTCTACTTTTCTAAATAGATCTAAGGAGGAGATGATCTAGGGTTTAGATGTTGATTTCCTAGACAGTTATAAATCTATGTCGGATTGATATTTAGAGGTGTGTAGTGTATTATGTGGTGTGTGGTAGTTATTTACAGGTGTGTAGTATATTATGTGGTGTGTTGCAGTTTTATTAGATTATAGTGTGTTGTTATTCAAGTGTAACATGACAAATCAAATAAAGAACCAATTATAGAACATATTAAACATACTTTCAAAGTGGTGGTTCTTGATGCATATGGTGAAACAAGAACATATCACTAATTTGACTATGTATAATTTGTTATAAGCTGGTGGCGTCGTGTGGATCT
Source organism: Pinus taeda (assembly GCA_000404065.3). NCBI lineage: Eukaryota > Viridiplantae > Streptophyta > Pinopsida > Pinales > Pinaceae > Pinus > Pinus taeda. The sequence goes on from APFE031440122.1 coordinate 38,970, forward strand.
AGGAACACCAAGTTACAAGTTAATTTAATTATGTGTATAAAAGCTCACCTTGTATAATTGACTTCTAAATACATTCAGTACTCAGACTACCTTCCTAGATAACTGGGGAATATAGCATAAAACCATGTGTTCAACAGATGGATGTGTGTCCATAGGATGGTTCAGTATCGAGACTGATCCATCATGCTTCAGGTGGTTGAGAAGCATCCATTCTGCAAAGCACCACAAAGATGGTGTGAAGCAATTATGTTTTAAATTGAGGTCAAGTGGTAGTTCAAATATGTGGTGGTGAAAGAGCGGTGTTCACAAGATTCCAGAGTGGATGTGAGTGCTAATGAAGACCTGTGAGACATATATCATATTATTGTTGTAATATGTGTTTCTAATGTTTTCCATGTAAGAATTAAGGGAGGGTGTTGGAAGTAATGCTTCCATGTCATGTGTAGTTGTCTTCATGAGTCTCTAGGTGTCAGTATAGAAGCTATTGATTCTAATGCATTACTTGGAGTCATGATCTAGATGGGTCAAAGTCAGTAATCTATGTCCTTTATATTTGTATCTGTGGTGACCAATAAAAGTATTAAGTGTGATTTGTGTTGTGTGTTTAATCGCTCTCTACTCTCTCTATTTTCTGTCAAGTTTTACTATTTCCTCTAGCCTCTCTACACGAGGCATGGGAGAATCAAAATATCACAAACTCCATATGATGGTAGTTTTCCTAGTGACCAAACTCATTGAAGTTCTCATGAACATTTCCAAGCGAATAAAATAACTTAAACCCTCTTTGTACATGAATAGAACACATGGCTTATTTTTTTGAGTTGCACTCTGCCTATCTTTAATTAATACCAGCATAGATCCATTTAAGTACAGATCTAAGATGAGATGAGAGGGATCTAATTTCCTCACGGCCAAATTTCTTTAGAGTGAAAAATACAATGTGTTAATTTTCATTATTTAAATTGTATTTTTGAATGCTAAATAGAGTATATATAGGACCAAAAAAACTTTTTAACCATAAAAAATTATTTTTTTCATGATATATACATAAAAAAAATTAAATGATATATAATATAATATGTAATTGACATTAAAATGTTTTACATAACATGTACATCCAAAACATTTTATCATTGAATTAAAATGGTTTTCCGTAACACCCCTCTGTTGTATGGAACAATTTGTTAACCTAAGGTAAGAAAGGCTAGGTCCAAGGTTTGATAATGAGAGTAAATACTTTATTATTAAATAAATAAAGATAAATTAATCACTTGGAAAATGAGACAGCAAGAGATGAGATTCTTGCCAAATAAAATTCCATTAGTGAATGGGAATGAATAATTCTTTCATGATAAGGCTTCTAGATAAAATTCTAGATAAGCTTAATGGATTAGGAGATAAATATCCATTAGGTTTCTTAGATGGAAAAAGATGCTAAGTTTAACATAAAGGTATTGCAAGAGAGAAAGGAAAGTTTTTATGGGAAAAGCCTCGTGGGAGAGAAAGACGAGTTTTTCCATGAATAACCTAGGCAAAAGGATAAAACTATCCATCTAAAAATGGGATGCCGCTAAAGGAAACCATATCATAGAAGAGGGTATTAAATAACCATTTGAAGGGATCAAGAGAGGCGATTGATCCAGGGAAAGAAGTCTCGTCTTGGGGGTAAACTAGAGGATGTCAGTTCTAGGTTGAGTGGTGGTGCTCGGTTTTCCAAGTGACTTTATTCATCTGATCTAGTTTGTTTCAATTGCTTGGGATATACTATATGTGGCCCCTTACTCTTTATGTTGTCCCACCATTAAACTTATGTGCTATCTCCATTTTTAAGATGGTGAATAATTATGTTTTAAGGCTGGAAATTGTATAGCCTATGGTTCGGGTTATCTATGCTATGCATTATTCACCATGGGTTGAATTGCATCCACTGAGGTTGGTTTAGCTATTTATGCACATTTCATAAGATATATGTCAGTAATACTTTCGACTATGCTAGTAGGACTATGATCATGATTTATGGCAAGGCTACTTACATTACATTCATGATAACATTCAATCAATGCTTGTGTCAGGACATGAAAGAAATGAAGTCTAAATGGAAGAATTTTATTAGATTGAATGCCCATGATTAAATCTTTTCTCTGAGTTTTAATGTACACATAAGGGTTAATTTGGAATGTAAGTCTATTAATTGAACCTAAAATTCCACATCATGAATCAAGTAAAGAATAGAAGGAATTGGTAGTATTGCATCCAAGGGGTATGTGACAAATGGTATCGAAGCTCTAAGTCCAATATTGCAGCTTAAGGGCCAACTCACTTCTATAAAATATGAGTGAGATGAAGGTCCTAAAATAGGTCCTAAATAAATAACAGGTTTCACTAATTATAAAATTACTATATTCCAGAATCCATAAGGGATTGAAATTCAATATTAAATGAGGACGTTGAAGAAATATCATATATAATGTAATATATGTGTTATGTTACAATATTATATTGATTACTTGCAATGAACGGTAATTTTGAACTAAGTCATTTAAAATCATGGATTTTTTTTTTAGGAGTAAAATATCCTATATTTCTTTTCAAGCATGTAACTAATTGTGATTCCAATTGGCATAAAGGAATGAATTAAAAACAAAAGTAGTTCATTGGATCATTAGATAGTGAAGGAAGAAGGGTATAATCCGTACTTCCCTATACTGGGTTTTCAAGAAATATTCTGATGAAAAGTTTATTCTTATAATGATTTTGTAGTTGGTAAAGTATATATGAAGTGATATATATATCATGGGAAATCATGTATCATGCTATAGAAAGGAATATAGATTAAAACATTGCAATGAAGATGATATTATGATACACTATGTTTAAATATCATACAAAGGCATTCGTGATACTATGATACACTATGTTTAAAGATCATACAAAGGCATTGAAAGCCCAATACAAAGGAACTGATAAAAGGTTTGAATAACATTGCAAAGGTCATATTTATCAACGTATGCAAGGTTAAATCATAGTTTTAAAGTTTAAGAATGCCTTCTCTTAGATCATAGTCAATGTATTCAAAGGAAGATAGTATCGCTGACAATAAATCATTATTGACAAATGTAAAATCCAAGCTAGCGCTAGAAAGATTATATGGTGTTTTGTTTTTTGGATAAATACGCCTTATAAATAAAGAGTACAACAAAGTATAAATGTGAAAACAAAATGAAATTAGGTGGTCAATGAAATATGGAACCATGATGGATCCTTGAGGTGGTAACGGAAATCACCTTGCTTGGTTAGAAACATGCGTAGAACTTTCGTAATGGTCAATGGGCTTAAATAAATTTTTGTTGGTTGGCTAAATTGATTCATTTTTAACATGTTTCTCCCTTCAAAACTAACCTTAGACCTATGTTTTAACCTTGAAAACCTTCCTATTCATGCACTAGTCCAAGGATCGTGTCTTTTCTTGCACTAGATTTATATTTCATGTCTAACAATTATGGATGTACTTATTTAATCATTTTAATAGATTTTGTAACTTGAATAATATTTGCAACTAATATTTATTTTCCTAAAGTATTTGATAGGAAATGTATTGATCATCCTGTTAGCATGGTTGAGTGCAGGTAGGATTCCTGCACCGCTGGTGAATTCTTATCTGTCGTGATATCTCACCACTTCATGTGGACACCTTGTTCCAGAATGATCAAACTCGAGTTGGGATCAGAGTGGAGAAAGTTTAGGGATATAGTGGAGATTGGGTCGCCGACCGAATACTTAGACTAGCGGTTTTGCTATAGCTCAAAGGATTAGTATGAACTGTTATTGTTATTTTTTTTATAGCGGAAAGGCTCATATTGGAACGCTTAATGTAATTTGGTTACGACCGCAGTCATGATGAATGTATAAAATATATTATAACTCCATTCTTTTATAATTTTTATGGTATTGCCCTCATTCAGGGATGGATTCGAACTCATGATGTACATTTGCTGATTATTTATAGAAAGGGGCTGTGGCATGATTTTTCAATGTTGCATTGTAATTCTGTGTTGAAGCATTTATTAAGAGTTGAATCTTTACATTTCCTAAACAGAGAAACAAGCTAGTTAGATAGGGTTGAGGCAACCCAACTTGTTCACCCTCGTGTTCTTCTTTTTCAATTAAGGTGTGTTAATTTTGTTTAATGCAAAGTGTTAATTAAATAGATGCTTTTATTCTTCTGCAAGGTTTAGATCTAATTTCATCACTGTGTGATGGATCCGTGGTGTGCATGCTTGACTGAGTTTAATTTTATGATTTCTTTTCTTCAAAGTTTAATATCATTTTTTCCTGGATCATGCAAGCACACATTCCTACACCAGTGCATTTATAGTTTCGCAAATTGATTCCTTTGGGTCATTACAATAATAGTATTTTATTCTTATATGATTGATGAGCCTATATGATTGATTTTCATTCTGAAGTATCGTTGATATTTTGAATTAAATACACTTTGGTAATTCGAGAATGAACACCATTGTGACACATTAATCTGTACGTATATTGTTTAGGGAAAGATTAGATTTTCTGTTCAATTATTTTCAAAGAGAATCTTTCTAAGTTAAGAAGGTTATGAATGGAGATCATGTGTGGATAACTCTTGCAAGTTGGAAGCCTGCTATCATAATTAGATTATTTCTTTAGATTGCATGAAGGAGTTCCTTGATTAAAGAAGAGTGTGCTTTGACTTTGGAAATTAATTCTTATTTTAGATATTAAGATTGGTGGAAGCATATTTTGGTTTGAGGAATTTATTTTGAAGTTTTGTTCACCTTCGCAATATCTTTCTTTACATTAACACATTCTCTATTTTCTTATAAGAAGGATTGGAAAACTTTGTGCAGGAATCTCTGTTTCGGTACATGAATCGATATCCTGATACATGAATAGAGTACTCTAGTCATGAGGCTTAGAGCTCTTGTATGAAGACATAAATCTTCAGCGGAGGTGTAAAATTTACTTCTAGCAACTAAACTTTGTTTGGGTACTAGTACAAGCACATTGTAGAAGTACAAGAATAATATCTTAGCACAGGGATAAAAATCTATAAGAAGTCAAATATCTTTAAGGGTCCAATTATGAACCTGACACACAACTATACTGAAGATAAACATAGATTTACATTTTCATTAGTCAAGATTGTTAACAAGAAGTTTGAGAGTTCCTTTCCTTTATTTTCCTGCAAGAGTACTTTATTTCACATTCCAGCACTAGAATATCTTTCATGTAAATTGTAGAATGATCGTTTCTTTTGCTACTGCAAGATTACAATAAAGAAAGTAGGAATAGAATTTGGAAAAGTTCATTTCATTTCTCGCATTTCTTGTGCTTCGTCTCTAAGCTTACGAAAACCCCCGAGTTGACAATTAAGTGTTGAAGGAGTCTACCTAACCGCAATTCATACACCCAATATCTTGGCACCGTTGTCAGCGAGGTGATTTGAAATTGGTAAGAACTTTCCATTTTCTACAGTTGGGGTAAGTCTGCTATTATTTTTTCTGTAGTATGCTTCTATTGTTTTGAGGATTTTACGAATGTTGATTTTTTATTCATTGCAGCAATTAATAGATTCTTTTTCTTTATAAGAATTTGAATATTTTTTTTTGGATTTGATTTTTTTAAATGAACGCCTAAGAAAGATAGAGGTCCATAGCCCAATAAGATCTGACAAAATACTAAAAAATATGAAAACTATTCTCATATTGGGCCTTCTTTCGCAGGTAGAAAGTCCAAGCAAACCCAGACTCATCACACCAGAACAATCCACTTGGATGCTGGAAACAATGGTTCAGGTATGACACAACCCAAAAAGGGTAAGAAGGAGGTTAGTGGTGGTTGGAAATTTCAATTCAACATTAGTCAACCTTCACCTTCTAGAAGTGGTCCGATTCAAGACACAACAATGGATGATCATGAAGACCATGCAGAGGGGACTGGCAAGAGCAAGGTAAATGAAGAGAAGTCCACTTTTGGATTTCCAATAGTGAACTCAGAAGTGAATTGATAAATGAAGAATATTTCACCTTTAGTTCTTCCACACTTTCACGGTAAGGTGCACGAAGACCCAAATTCATTTCGTTTTGAGTTTGAAATATTGTGTCAGAGTTATTATTATTCTTCTGATGCCAAAAAATTAAAGTTAATTCCGGTAACTCTCAAGGATTCAACCTTGCACTGGTTCATGGGACTATGAGGAAACACTATATGTTATTGGGACCAAATGAATAGAGTAGTTTTTGAATAAATATAAGGAATACTGTAAAACGAGAGAAATATAGGATGGGATCTTCACCATTGTACAAGGTGATAATGAGACATTGGAGGATTACTTAGAGACATTTTCGTATATACTCGAAAGGTCTAAACACAAATTTGATTCAAGTAGTATTTGAATCTTGTTCCTATGAGGGCTTATTGAGGATTCTAGACATAATCTGAATTTGTTAGGACAAGGGGACATTGCTCAGAAATATTTTGAACAAATTTGTGACTTGTCCAGGAAATTCTCCAGAAATCAATCTAGATCCACTAGAGGAGGTCGAAGTGAAACTAACAAACTGGGATATATAGATTCTATGATCATTGGCTTGGAGAATAAATTGGACAATGTGAAAATTGAAATAATGAATACTATTAGAAAACAAATAGACTCTTTGAAATTTCAGCAAAAGATAGAGAAGGAACAAGAGTCATTGTCTATTTTTTGTCTAAAGTGTAGGAAAAAAGCATCCTTTAAGAGATTGTCTTGCTGATATGAAAGGTGCTGATAAATGTGTGATTTGTACAAAGAACCATGCCAGCGAGGAGTTCCCCTCCATACGTGGATAAAAAGCTATACTTGAAGTAGAGCATTCTGAACTTGAGCCATTACATGCCATGGGAGCACAAAGAAACTAGCCACGGGTAAGTGCAGGTATGGCTCCTGAAGCACATTTTTATGGCTATAATGCACCTCCATATTTCTGTAATAATAATAATAATAATAATAATAATAATCACTCTCAACATTGGTAGCATGAGAATCATTTTCATCATGGATAGTCCTCTCAACCTTGGCAACAAGGGTGGAGAGGACCAAAGCATTAATAGCATTCCTATCCTTTTCAGATGCCATCATATCCTCCTTCCTATGCACCACACCATATGTCACAACCATATTTTCCCTCTCTACCTCAGAAAAGTCAATCATTGCCACCATTGCCTTTGCCACCACCATTTAGACCACCTCATATACCTACTCAACCAGTATTGATTCCTAATAATAAGGCGGTACAACTGATTCATTCAGTTGGACCCTCCCCTCTTCCTACCTATCAAACCCTACCAGTTGAGATAAATGAGCTTCAATTGAGATCGGAAATGGTAGTTAAACTAAAAAAAAGAAAAACAGTCCATGGTGATTATTGAGGAGAAAAATGAGAAGGTAACTCTTGATCATTTGAAAAACAATGTCACCCTTCAGCCCATTCTCGTGCCTTCAGATTCACCATATTCTTCAAACCAACCCTGCATCTAGAGTGGTTGGTCATGGAGAAGAGTGACCCTGAATCCACTTTGGCTTCTGAACTAAGGAATCTTTATATAAAGGTCCCTTTACTTCAGGCTATCTGAGAAATTCCCATCTGTAAAAATATCATTCGGGAATTATGTCTTAAAAATATAGGGAGGAAGAGAATAGAACCTCAGATCGTTCAGTTTGTTGGTAGAGCAGCTGAGTTGATGTAAGGACGTGTATCAACAAATAAATACAAAGATCTTGGAAACCTAATTGTTTCTATCTAGATAGGTGATATCCTTGTCTCTAATGTATTAATCGACCTGTGGGTAGCCATCAATGTGATGACCAGGCAAACCATGGAACAACTTGGGTTGGGCCATATTCATCATACACCCATTGTTCTTGAACTTGTAGAAAGATCCAAAATCAAGCCCGATGGATTATTGGACGACGTGGTTGTCTCTATAGACTTACGAGAATACCCCATAGATTTCAATATGTATCAACCAAAGAATCTAGTGGGAGGACATCCTTCGATTCTAGGATGACCATGGTTTGCCAAGGCTGATGCTTATATTGGATGTCGCTCTGGTGATATGTACATTTCACATGGAGACTCTAGGAACAAGGTCACATTATACCCTATTTAGGAACTCAAGGATACTTTATGGTTAGATTATGAGATTAGTGATGAGGAGACCCGCTATTTCTTGGTTTCTGACAAAGGTATTCAAGTGGATCCTGCTAAAATTGAAGTCATTATTCATCTTCCTGCACCCAAAACCAAAAAGGAAGTGAGAGGTTTCCCAGGATATGCTGGTTATTACCGAAGATTCATTGAATTTTTTTCCAAGATTGCTACCCCACTTTTTCGATTACTGGCTAACGATAGTGAATTCAACTAGTCCACAGCTTGCCAACAGTCATTTGAAACATTGAAGGAAACATTAGTACAGGCACCAATATTGAGAGGACCAAACTGGTCCCTGCCATTTCATATTTCCTCTGATGCTTCAGAAACTTCCATTGGCGTAGCCTTAGGACAAGAGGAGAATAAACAGTCCCATGCTATTTACTACATCAGTAAAAAATCCACTTGCTGAATTTAACTATATAGTGACTGAGAAGCAATTTTTAGCTGTTATTTTTGCTATTAATAAATTCAAACATTACATTACAGTATATGAAGTTTATATTCATACTGATCATTCTGCTATAAGATATTTAATGAATAAAACTTTAACTAGCGGTAGAATGACTAGGTGGTTGCTTCTATTACAAGATTTCAATGTTACAATTATTCATAGACTAGGAAAGTCTAATGTTGTAGTTGATTACCTTTCTAGATTAAACAATCATGGTGAAGTAATTCTCGTTGATGATGATTTCCCTGACAAGCATATTTTTGCTATGTTAGTAAAATCTCCATGGTTTTCTGACATAGCCAACTATTTAGTCATTGGAAAGACACCACCTCACGTGAAAAACAGAATATTATTCAGAAAAGTGCTTCATATTCTTGGATACAAGGAGACCTCTTTTACACTAGACTAGATTTTGTTATTCCCAGATGTGTAAGAGAGGAAGAGATGTTTGATATCTTAAAATCTTCCCATGATGAACCTTACAATGGCCACTTTGCTGACAAGTGAACTGGATTTAAAATTTTACGCACTGGATATTTTTTGCCTTCTTTGTTTAAGGATACTAAGCAATATGTTAGGTGTTGTGATTATTGTCAATGAATATGTCAACCTTTTCAAGACAATGAAATGCCTTTATGTCCTCAAGTCATGATAGATACCTTTGAAAAATGGGCTATTGATTTTGTAGGACCCATAAACCCCACATCTTTAAATAAAAAACATATCTTGGTTTGTACTAATTTTGTTACTAAATGGGTAGAGGCTAAAGCTACTTCTTTTTCCACTGAAAAAGTTGTTGTTGATTTTTTGTTTAATGAATTTTTTACTAGATTTCGTGTTTCTAGAGAAATTGTTTCTAGAAATGGACCGCAATTTGTTTCTAACCTGGTACAGGAAGTCATGAATCAGTACAAGATTCGGCACAAGAAATCTACACCATACCACCCGCAAGAAAATGTCTAGGTCGAATCCAAAAATAAGGTGATTGAATCTATCGTCATCAAAATAGTAAAAATGCACTAGAAGGATTGGGCTAGCCAATTTCCTGAAGCCTTATGGGCTTATCGAACCGCTTGGAGGAACAACACGGGGCATACACCATATGAGTTGCTGTAAAGAAAACAAGTCCTTTTGCGATTCAATTTTAGAAAAAGACTTTCAGAACTGTAGTTCAGTTGGGTCTAGATCTCTCAGAAGCATAACAACAACGTCTATTTTAGCGAAATGAGTTGGATGAATTTCGAAGGGATGTTCTTCAACATAATATTTTGGTGTAGCAGCAATGCAAGAAGTGGCATGAAAATTTTATTAGGAAGAAATAGTTCAGCCCAAGTGATTGGGTACTTCTGTATGACTCAAGATTTAAACATATTAAAGGGAAGTTCCATACTAGTTGGATCAGACCATATGAGGTAATTCAAGTTTTCAACAATGGGGTAGTAGAAGTAAAAACTATCGATGGGCGAGATTCAATTTTCCTTGCGAATGGGCATAGGCTTAAAGAATATTTTCAGCCCATCACAAACGAAGACTTCATGCAACAAGTGCAGCAACTCGCTGAACTTTAGTTGGTAGGTGGCTATGCGAGCTTATTGTAATCTGATTTCTTTTCTCTTGAAACAAATATTAAAGAAAATCCAATCAATATATCTATATCTATATCTATATATATATTATTTATTATATATCTAGTATATATATATATATATATATATATATTATATTATATATATATATATTATATATAATACATAATACATACATTACATACATCATACATAATACATACATACATTTATATATATATATATTTCCTGTGATTATGAAAATCAGTTTTACTGACATGATTGCAGCAGGATCAACCTGAAAACCAACTTGCTGGCAAGAAGATCAATTCTAATAAAATGGGAATGTTTCTTTATCTTTGTGATGCAAGCAAGTTCCCTTTGCAGACACAGGCAACCCCTCTAGCCATAGAGTGGGTCTAGTCACAACAAAGACAATACCAAAGAAAATTTCCTTAAAAAGTTGATGGCATGAAAGCCTACCTTTAGATCCTCATTTGGTGAAGCTCTCATCATGTTGCTCTAGCTCTCGTTCTTTTAATCACTTGTACCTGAAAAGAACATACAGAGAACAACGACATACATAATAGAATATGAAAAAAAAGATCTACTTAAAGATTCAAGAGCTTCATGCTATCAATATGCATTTCGATATAAGATATAGGAAATAAGTCATTTATTTGAATTAATATAAATTGAAGTAAAACTTACAACCACGCCTTGACGTTGTAAGTCTCCTTGAAGGGTCCTGTCAGCATGTCTCTGCAAGCATTCACTCATGAACTATCACCCAATAGGATGAATAAATTTCTCTCCTACATAAAAGGTCGATGCTAGAACACTCTTACGATCAAGCCAATTTTACTGAAAACTATCCCAGGCTAAGTTACATAAGAGGCTACTTCCACGCTCTAGCAAAACTATCTACTTTTACTATTGAACTCTTGAACTCTGAAGCTACCAAGCTCTGAATCTAGCTGATCTCAACCATGGAGGAAGTATTTATAGGAGGAGAAGCTTCCATAATAGATGGGAGAAAGAGCTTATCCCTTTGAGAGGTTGCACAAAATGTGGAACAACCTTCCCAAAGGAGAGAGGCGAGCTCATCTTATCCAACAACCAATGCTAGGACCACCCATGAAGTTGTTACACTTTGAAGCTTCAAAGATTTGTTTAAAATACTTGACAAAAGTAGCTCGTCGTGAGTGCAACATAGAGATAAAGTGATGAATTCACTAGGGCTAGTTCAATATTGGCCATCTTCATGAGTGGAACAACTGTTGACCTATGACGACCCAAAAACATAGGTAAAAAAGGGTCTGCTCCAAGAGTAGTGAACTGAGGTATTCTTCTTGAGATGACAAGGTAGACATTGACACATAATTTGCAACATGACATAAGGCAGATGTCAATAACATGGACCGATAGTGTCTGGGATTAGAAAATGCAGGGTTGGTGACAAATTATTGTGTAACAAATGCCCCCTAAAGCATGAAGGCCGAGAGAGTGGGAGGGGTTGAATGATTTATGAATCCATAACTGAAATAGAACACCATCGTGGAGAACTTGCAAATACAAGTACAACTGATATCTCTAATACATGAGTACATAGTGACAGGAAATAGATGTGCATAAGGCATGGGAATAGCCATCCAAAAGATAAACGTAAATGATCTATGGTTTGGATGCAGCCACCCAGTCAGAAAGACCATATAAAATACCCAGGCATGGTCGTAGCCATCCAATCAGAAGAGTCATTTATACAATTATGAATGAATCAGTGCAACCTGGACTTGTGTAATCTGAGCCTGGGGTCTTGAATCCCAACATGGACATGGTACAAATCTAATATGCGAATAGATGTGCTAAAGTTGAGCATACTAGAAAGTCACTTGATTACCAGTCAATGATGTAAATCGTTAACTAGTGAAAGAGAGACCACCAGTAATGTTAATGGTTCCCAAGGTACTACTAGTACAATCCATGAAGTGAGAAGAATTAGCTGAAGGTGAGCACCAGTGGAATCACCCAATCAAAGACCAATAATGAAATCCTGTTGTCGAATGCGAAGAACTTGTCATTAAGGCATGCAAGCTCCAAGGTACCAGAAATGAGTCTCTAGATCAACTTCTCAGATAAGGAGCTAAAGTCAACAAGAAGCAATTGGTCGAAGGAGGGCCATAATGTTTCCCACATCATTGACGTGAGACAAAGGAACAAGATGAATGTGGATGAGATAGAGAATCCGAGGAAGGTGTGTAAGGATACAAATTGTAGAATGATTAATCTCTTGAACCTATCAGCGACAGGACTCTGAAGTTTGGCAACATTTTGGTACCAAGGGATTAAAGGTCACGATGATGCAGCAAGGATTAGATGGAATGAGGAAAAATGGATAACCCAAAACCTGGAAGGACAACGATAAAGTGAGGATATCCCAACTCGACACAAAGTAGAAAGAGTGTTGATGTTCAAAAGTGACAAGCTGCTGTAATAATTAATACAACCAAGAGAATACTTCAAAATTCCCTCCCACCATTTCCGGCGAGTACCCTAATTATTTTTGAAACACAAGCTTGAAGGGGATATCATATGCTTGTAATGTAAGTTTTTCCTTCAGACAAATCTGAGCCAGTAAATTTTAATGAGCTCTAGGAAGGAGAAGCTCAGTCTTATCATGATGAAAAATCCAATGTCGTCAAGGTTTAACGAGTCCGACATAGGTAAAACATGAAGTCTTTTTCATATTTAGAAAGTTTGAAAAAGACATGGAAAAGAAAACTCCAAAGGTCCCTTTTTTACGTTTGCGTCTCTCGAGCCCGAAAAGGTAGAAAACAATACTTGAGAGAACCTCTTGACCATTTCATCAAAGGAGTACCTTTTTCGTAAATAGTGCCTCCCAGCTCGAAAAAGGGGGAAACTTATACTGGGTGCATGACATTTTGCATCTATTAACAAGTTCAAAACGACAAGGTCTCAACCATATTTTTGTTTTTAAAGGGTCGGAAAAGAGCTAAAAGAGGACCCCCCATTTTCATTCTCTTTAACAAGTCAAAAAGGGAAAAATACTCGACAATCTTTTCATCTTTTACGAGTCAGAAAAGGACTTAAAAATTTGATGTCATGAAGGCCTACCTTTAGATCCTCATTTAGTGAAGCTCTCGTCGTGTTGTTCCATCTCTCATTCTTGAAATCACTTATACATGAAAACAAAATACAAAGAACAACCACAAACATAATAGAATATGACAAAAACGATCTTCTTAAGGAGTCAGGCAGCTTCAAGCTATCAATATGCATTTCAACATAAGATATAGGAAATAAGTCATTTATTTGTATTAATATAAACTGAAGTAAAACTTACAACCATGCCTTGATGTCATAAGTCTCCTTGAAGGGTCCCGTGAGCATGTCTCTACAAGCATTCACTCATGAACTCTCTCCCAAGAGGATGAATGACTCTCTCTCCTACCCAAACGTTTTATGCTAGAACACTCTTACAATCAAGCCAACTCCACTCAAAACTATCCTGGGCTAAGTTACATAAGAGGCTACTTCGACACTCTAGCAAAACTTAGCAAAACTGTCTACTTTTACTATTGAACTCTTGAACTGTGAAGCTGCCAAGCTTTGAAGCTAGCTGATCTCAGTCATGGAGGAAGTATTTATAGGAGGATGAGCTTCCATAAGAGATGGGAGAAATAGCTTATCCCTTTGAAAGGTGGAACAACCATCCCTAGGGAGAGAGGCGAGTTCATTTGATCCAACAACCAACCCTAGGACCACCCATGAAGTTGTTACACTTTGAAGCTTCAATGATTTGTTTAAAAAACTTGCCAAAAGTAGCTCATCATGAGTGCAACAAAGAGATAGAGCGATGGATTCGCTAGGGCTAGTTCAATCTTGGCCATCTTCGTGGGTGGAACACATGCTGACCCACGACGACCCAAAAACATAGGTAAAAAAGGATCTGCTCCAGGAGTAGTAAACTGAGGTATTCTTCCTGAGATGACAAGGAAGACATTGACACATAATTTGCAACATGACACAAGGCATATGCCAATAACACGAATCGGTAGTGTCCGGGATTAGGGAATGCAAGTTTGTGACAAATTACTATGTAACAATCTTTAGATGTGTTAACTGGCACCAAAAGAAGCAGGTTCAAGTACAGGAACTAGACCCTTATCCAAGTTTGGGATAACTGGCACGGAAATTTTTATTCAAGCAACAATCAATTCCCGTTGCATTTATTTTATGGATCAACAATATACAGGCAGCTGTTGGGTGAAATTCTACCCTTCTTCTATTCTCATTTTTGTACAAAAAAATCCCCTTACTTTCTACTTTTTATCCGATAAATATTACCATCCCTTTCTTCAAAGAAATTTTCCCTATCTGATTTCGTATTTCCCTCTTTTTCCCTTGAAATGTTTTCCCCAAAATCCTTTTTTTAATCTATCCCTCTTGGTTGTTTCACACTTGAATTCCCTGTCATAATTTCCTTCCCATTCTAAAAATTTACCCTTTTCCCACTTATTTTTTTCCCTCATGGATTGATTGCAAGATCTGATGTGAACTCACAAATTAGATCAAATGTCATATGTCAACACCAAAGAATGGTGAATAAAACCTCCTTTGTATATTCAACAAATTTTTTAATCCAGCATATGAATTATATCCTATCATAATTTTCTTTTGGTTCCTATTATGCTACAAATATCCCTAGTGCAAGAATGTGTGTTTGAGTGCAAGCAAATTCAGTGCAGGCATGGGTAGTGCAAGCATGTCTAAGTGGAAGCATGCTCGGTGCAAGCATGGTTGGTGCAAACACATCTAGTGTAGGCACATTCCGTACAGGAATCCTCACAGCTGAGCACGCCCAATTAGAAAAAACACATGTTCTGGTGCAGGAACACCTAGTGTAAAAATGTGTATTGAAAGCTTATCTTTATCTTTATGAAATTTTATACAGGAAAAATAACTATACCACCAGTAGATCATGACATTTAGTTGTATTATGATTAACACTTTGCTTTATCATTCACCAAATTAGGAAGAAATCGTTCAAGTACAAATATATTTTAGGTTATGAAATCTCATCTTTTTAATGAGTACTAAGTACACCTTATGTGATATTGTGGAGTGAATGTGGGATGGTACGATTCTCCCGAAATCCAATGCTTACATTTCCTTGAAAAAATCATCACCTGATAATGATGGCCTTACTCCATATTCGACCTTGCATGACCGTTATGTGGAATTATTATCTAAACCACCACCTCTTCCAATCATCATCGCTTTCCTGTAATTGAACCAATTTTCATTCAAATCTGTGTATTTTTAATGATTAAGCATGACCTTTTGGGAAATGTTTAATATAGTGGTGGATGTATAACTCAATCATCATTTGAGTTCTTTATGTTGTACTATCTTTTTAAAACTTGAGGCAGAGACTGGGTGAATTTGAACATACATGGCACCTATAAGGATTGAGCCATGGTCCATATAAGAGATGGAAGAGACAGCTGAGAAGAGGAATAAGTCTTGTAATATTGCAGGAATTTGGGTTCCTCTTGTTTCTACAGAAATTTGATGGATTTGACTCAGATGTGGCAATAGCATTTTCCCAAATCTTTGATGGGAGTCGAGCCAAGGTTGGTTTATTAGAATTTGCAATAACAAAAGAGTCCATATCTTAGGCTACAGGTTTACAGTAGTGGGGGAGAAATGGTTTAAGAAGCAGAAGTTAGAAAAGAAACTATCGCACTGAATCGTGGTCCACCTGAAGAAAAAGGTGGACTCGAAGAATGGCCTCCAGTGGAACGTTATGATTAGGAAGTGGAAGGATCTCCTATATGTGTTGCAAAATTTCCTTAGTTTCGAGGGCCTCTACTCACTAACTTTCCTCTATCACATATGCCTAGTCTTCCACTTTTGAGTCTCATAACCTCATCAATTTCTCTTATTATTATCTCTGAAGCTTAGAAAAGATGATGAAAAGGGTTCAGAAAGGGAATTCCAGCTAGGTTTCATATAAATTATATCATTACAGTCTAATCAAAATCATAATTAAGAAGGAGCTAGAAGCTAAAAATGTGACTTGGGAGGAATTCTTGAAGGAGTTTCAGGGGCAGAGCACAGGGAAGTCGATGTCGACTCAGAAGAAGAGTACAAAAACACTAGCTCAAAAGAGGAGTGTAGGGAACCCAGCTCAGAAGAGGAGTGCATGCAAGAATGAGAAATTAAAAACTCTGATCCCGCATCCTACCGAGACCAGGAGAAGGATTGCCTCTTCAAGGGTGGGTCATGTTCAGTAAACCTCTTCCATATTGTTGGATGAATCACCACTTGCTTCGGCAAGTAATGATAATATTTCGGTCCTCGCTAAGGAGGCAATCGATACAATGGTTTATGGCCACATTGTGGAGAAGGAACATGACACACACTTTTCAGCCCTCTTTGGCAGGATGAAGAAAAGAAAAGTGATGTTGAGTGCAAGCAAGGACCCGACAGAGGGTTAGGTGGATGATAGGGAATAGGGTACTGAAACCCTTGGTAAGATGGATGAGCAGGGTACTGAAACCCTTAATGATTTTGAAGAGTAGGGTACTGAAACCATTAGTGCGATGAATGTATAGGGTGGTTAAACCCTCAATTATTTTGAAGAGCAGGGTACTGAAACCCTTGGTGTGAAGAACAAGCAGGGTACCGAAACCCTCAATGATTTTGAAGAATAGGGTACTGAAAGCCTTGGTGAGATGGATGAGAAAGGTATTAAAGCCCTTAATGATTTTGAGGAGCAAGGTTCTGAAACCCCTAGTAAATTGGATGAGCAGGATACTAAAACCCCTGATAAAGTAAAAATGCAGGGCACTGAGACCCTTGGTCACATTAAGACTCTGGGTGTTGAAACTCTTGATGATATTGCAATGTAGGAACTAAAAGGTGGCCCAAATAACCTTGAACTTGATGATGTCAGTACATTACTATAATCAACTGCCGCAAAGTCTGTGCTGGAGGAATTGGGAGTGGATAAATCCACCGTATGTCTAAACAGTTAGATAGAAGAACTCAAGCAACATGTCTATGGCTTTGAGGAATTAAACCAAGCCATGAAAGAGAAGATGTAGTGCAAAAAAGAGAAAATGTAGAGTTGGCAGGGGAGGTGAAGGAGCAGAAAAGACAAGTTAAGATATAGAAATTTTGGGCGTCAATGTGTTATAAACATCTTAAAAGGCTCACTAAGAAACTCAAAAAGGCTTGATGCAGGAAGGAAAAGACAGTGAAAGCTAGGATTAGCATACAAGTTCAGAATTGAAGGGAGGCTCTTTTGTTTTGGTTTTTTCATACCAAGTAATCATTGTGTGAGGACCCACAATATCTTAAGGAGGGGAGGATGTTGGTAGGCTAAATTGCTTCATTTTTAACCCCTTTTTCCCTTCAAAACCATAACATTAGACCTTGGTTTTAACCTTCCAAACCTCCATATTCATGCACTAGTCCAAGAATCGTGCCTTTTCCTCCACTAGCTTTATATTTCATGTTTAGGGATTACGATTGTGCTTAATTAATAATTTTCATAGATTTTGTACCTTTAATATTCTTTGCAACTAATATTTCGTTTCCTAAAGTATTTGATAGGAAATGTGTTGATCATCCCGTTAGCATGGTCAAGTGCAGGAAGGATTCCTACACCACTGGTGAATCCTTAATTGCCATGACAGCTCACCACTTCATCCAGACAACTTGTTCCAGAATGATCGAACTTGAGTTGGGCTCGGAGTGGAGAAAATTTAGGGATATGGTGGAGATTGGGTCATCGACCGAATACTTAGATTAGCATTTTGTTATAGCCAAAAGGCGTAGCGTGAATTGTTATAATTATTTTGTTATAGCTGAAAGGATCTGATTGGAATGCTTGATGTAATTTGATTACAGTTGTAGGCCTGAACAAATGTATAAAATATAGGATTTATATAGAAAATGGGGGCGAGTGAAAGCTATAGCAAGAATATTGAAATTTTTTTGGTCTTTAATTTTACTCGTATCCCCCTTATTCTGGGCTGGATTTGAACTCATGATGTACAGTTGCTGATTATTAATAGGAAGGGACAACAATATGATTTTCAATCTTGTGTTGTAATTTGCGTTGATGCATTGATTAAGAGCTGAATCTTTACATTTCCTAAACAGGGAAACAAGTTGGTTGGTTAGGGCCTAGACAACTTAGCTCATTCTCCCTCATGTTCTTCTTTTTCAATTAAGGTGTGTTAATTTTGTTTAATGCAAACTCTAAATTAAATATATTATTTTATTCTTCTGCAAGGTTTAGATCTAATTTCATCACCGTGTGATGGATTCGTCGTGTACATGCTCGACTAAGATTAATTTTATGATTTATTTTCTCCAAAGTTTAATATTGTTTCTAATTGGATCGTGCAAGCACACATTCCTGCACTAGTGCATTTATAGTTTCACATATTGATTCCTTTAGTTCATTACAATAATAGTATTTTATTCTTATATGATTGATGAAACTTAATGCGTTTCTGCAGTTTTTGATTTTCATTCCAAAGTATCCTTGATAATTTGAATTAGATACGCTTTGGTAATTCGAGAATGAAATTCGTTGTGACACATTAATATGTACCTGTATTTTTTAGGGAAAGATCAGATTTTATGTTTAATTATTTTCAAAGAGAATATTTCTAAGTTAATAATGCTATTAATGCAGATCGGTTTTGCGTGAATAACTATTACAGGATTGAGGCCCGCTGTCACAATTAGATGATTTCTTTAGATTGCATGAGGGAGTTCCTTGATTAAAGACCAGTGTGCTTTGAATTTGGAGATTAATTCTTATTTTAGATATTAAGATTGGTTGAAGCATCTTTTGGTTTGAGGAATTTATTTTGAATTTTTGTTCACCTTAGCAAGATATTTATTTAAGTTAACACATTATTTATTTTCTTATAACAAGGATTGGAAAACTTGGCACAAGAATCTCTATTCCGGTACAGGAATCGATATCTTGATATAGGAATAGAGTACTGTAGTCCTGAGGTCTAGAGCTCCTGCATGAAGACATAAATCTTTAGTACAGGTGTAAAATATACTATGAGCACCCAAAATTTGTTATGGTACGAGTGCAAGCACATTGCAGATGTACAAGAATAATAGCTTAGCATAGGGATAAAGATCTATAAGAGGTCAGATATCTTTAAGGGTCCAATTATTAACCTAGCACACGACTATACTAAAGATAAACATAGGTTTACATTTTCATTAGTGAAGATTATTTACAAGAAGTTTGAGAGTTCCTTTCATTTGAGTTCCTGCAAGAGTACTTTCTTTCACATTCCAACACTAGAACATCTTTGGTGTAAATCACTGAATGATCTTTTCTTTTGATTCTGCAAGATTACAATTAAGGAAGTATGAATAGAGTTTGGAAAAGTTCATATCATTTCTGGAATTTCCTGTGCTTTGTCTCTAAGTTTATAAAACCCCCAGGTTGACAATTAAGTGTTGAAGGAGTCTGATTAATCTCAATTTCGGCACCCAACACTTTGAACCCACATGCACCTGCAAGACGAAGTCCATAAAATAAAATGAAGAGCAGCGCTTGAGGGAGTATCATTGGATGCAAGGGTTATTGTGAAAACGAGTCAATATCTTGTGCATAGTGGTTATTTGAGTTGTGGAACATTTATAGCTTAGTTCCCTTTGAAATACACAACTTCTGATAAAACTCCTGCAACAAAAGTGTGAATGTACACTCATATTTTATTTATCAGCGCAAGTTAGTATAGTTGTGTGTACATATCAATAAATGTAGTGAACATTGAGGCTTCCCCGGGTGGGTACCTTACCTAGCATTGCTCAACTTAAATAGTTCCATTCTGTAACAGGTTTTACATAGTCATCTGAGAACTACCATCACAGTTTGGTTGTGCAACCCACTATAGCCTTTCGTACTAAACAAAGGCAGTTCCCTCATGAGCTCCTCCCTTCACTTGCCTCTTGTATTATGGGCACTGAGAAAATCACTTGGTTTGACCATCGAAGGAATAAGGATAAATCATGAGGGATGCTTTCTCAATCCATATAGAATTAAATTCTTGCTTATACAACTCACGAGTTTGTAACAAAATTTTGGGCATTTGAGCTTTAAATGGCGCTCGATTTTGACAACTTAGAAGCATGTTTTATGTGTAGATTTAAAGCATCAACACCTTTCCAATTGCAATAGTGGAGAAAATTTTGTGGAGGAACACTGAGTTTCTTTCTAATCCACAGTGTTGATATTTTGCTTTAGTCACTCATCCATAGAGGTTGGAGTTTCCTTAAAAGCAACCAGTTGGATAAGGTTTATCCTTTTGACAATGCTCATAGCTATATTTTTTTCACTTCTGCTGAAGATTGGATCAGCAAGACTGATGCCTTTTTTCCAGTATCATCGGTCTACTTGTTTTATGCACTGAGTTGGAGATGTTTCCAAAAGGGAAATAACATTTGGATAATGGTTATCTAATTATTATGATAAATCTATTGCACTTTTGCATTATTGACAGAGGAAATGCATATTTGAGGGTCTCAAGATTGTTTCAAATAGTGACTATAACCATTACATTATGGGGTCTAAGTTTATCAACCTTGGGTGTTATGGGTTGTATCTTCTTCAAATGAGATGGTGCTAAGCATAGCTTCCTCGGAGAAATACCGATTGACCATGATTAGGTGTATGCATGAAGCCCGACAAATTGGAGTCAAAAAGTGTTTTTCCCATGGGAAGTTAAGCCAATGAAGGCCAATCCACCATGCTATTGCACGCGAAGGAGGGAAACCTGACGTAAAATTGGATTTAGTCAATGATGGTATAGTAAGCCAATCGAGAATCTACAGGTTGTGGGCTGTGAGTCCACCTAATGATCTCCATCGTCTCTGAAGATCACACACATGTGATCATTGATCTTGGCAGGGCTCCTCCAAGATGATTGAGGAAACAATGTTCATTAAAATCTCTCATATTGAATGCATTGTCCTGGAATTGAAAGGAGGGAAGTACATTTGATGTAGGAGGGGAAATAATGGTTGAAAGAAGAAGCTTGTGGAGTGCCAAAGAAGTTGTTCCAAAATGTGAATCCTAGATTCCATTCTGGTTTCAAGGAATTTTTTGCAAGGATGCAACATAGAGTTGCACAAAACCAAAAGTGCAATAATTAAATTATGAGTTGTTTATTTTAATGCATAACACATACCTTCCATTAATTACCTCCACAAAGTTGCATGATTTCATTATGTGTTCAACATTTCTTATTTTACATGAGAAGATTACATGCATGTACTTACATACAATGTATGGCCCTTAGTATGATGGCACACATTTGTACTCGATTTTTTAGCTGAGGCTCAAATATTATAACTTGCAACTGAGTAATTCTCATTTCTTGTAGGTTGCATTCCATGTTATAAGCTCATTTTCCATACTTCAATGATTCATCCTCTTACTCTGAGGTCTTTCACTCGCATATGAAGGCCAATATCTGAAATTCAATTGATTATAGGGCTTTGTATTGCCTAGGAACATTTGAATTAAGGTGAAAATGCTCAGCCTATACTGCTATGACATCACACAGTGTGACTCAATAGATAGCTATCGTTGACCATTTTGATTTCCCTATATTTGTAATGAGATGGCACACTTCCTGTGGCATAGATTCACTATGGCATGGATATCCTCTAAATAGCGACACACATGTATTAAAATGCAACCTGTGGCTTGTTCTTCTTAACACTGTGATTTGCATTGCTTGCTCGAGAAGTCATTGCGAATATATGTAGTTTGTAGTGAACATATATGGCATTTATATACTATCATGTGTGGTTATATTTTGTGGCTTAATCCAGTGGGATCATTATACATAGGACAACAACATCGATCTAGATATTAGTGATCACATAGGTCATATTCTTCTAAACTAGAGATTCTCATCACTCTTAAATAAACCCATTAAGCAGAATTATTTTATTGTAATCCAAATTATAATAATCGGTATACTCTTTCAATAGTTTGAAGACAATCGAGTTTGAAAAATTTTGACTTAATCCTTGCACTAAAAGTTAAATTTCTCATGTCTAAGTATGGTATTTCATAGACCATGGTGGATAGCTATAATAGCATTGGGGAGAGGAGAAAACTGGAAAAGTTTGATGGGAATAAATAATTCTGCAATGTGGGTAATATAACATAGAAGCTTGCAGTGATGTGGTGGAATTGAGAGTAATACAAAGAATAACAAAAATTAACAAATTGATAATTTTCAATAAGTAGAAATGGAGAAATTAGTCATTGTTCAATTTTTCCTACTTATTAAGTGTTTGGAATTATATGGAAATTTAATTTTTATTGCATTATATTTTTTCCAAAACTTAAGTTATTGTAAATGCTCTTGGAGGGCACAAAGAGTCTATACCATGATTTAAAAGTGGTTTAAAATACTTATGCATGATAGACCATGTTTTAAATGTTCATAGTCGAGCTTCATGAATGAACAAATTGTAAGGTTGATTATCGTATTAAAATTTTGGATGAAGAATTCTAGTGATGTTTTCATCATGGTTTCTTAGTAAATGTAGGGGTTGAAAGGAGTAATGATGGATAAATAAAGTTAAATACTATTTTTAATTTCGTACCAGTAGGTCTCTTCTGTCATACCATCACCATATTACTTTACTCATATTAAAATTATATTATGAGTTGCATGATTCATATGCGTAGTATAATCAAGAACATGTCTTAATAGAATGAAGATTATACTTATAGGAGATATTAAGAGAAGAAATGTTGAACACTTATGAGGTAAATGGAAAATAAAAAAGATAAAAGCCATAGATCATGGTCAACACAAACAAAAAATAAAATAAAAAGTATATAAATGGAAACTATAAAAATCTGCATAAATTGACGGTTAATTAAGTGGGTTCCATCCTAGAACAAATTTTGAAGATTTTACTCATGAAAGACAAGTCCTTGTACGAAGTATGAGACTATGTGATTTTATTATTGTCTTTCAATTTAATATTGTTGTGTTGATTGGTGCATCTACATGCAATGATCCAATTCATTTTTGATATGGTTCTGTCAATGGATGAATCATTTAATTCACACTTAGTAGGAAAGTGCTCCAAATATACATTCATGGAGGGAACTAAACCTTACGAGGGTATTATTTAGATATTCAATAGAAATATGTGTAATTAATTGGGCATGCATAGTTTGGAACCTACAGTTTTCATTGAGTAAATAAATGTCTCAATAATTATAACTAAAGTAGATAGAATCACAAATTGTATTCCAATCTAGATTGACCTAGGGTCAAAGTTGTGAAGGAAATGCACAAATGCAGTACAAATCATTGTATGCATATTGGAGGAGACATCATACATTAATAAATTATGACTCTAATAAGAAGGTCAATGGGACTAACACCAAAATTATATCTAGTGTAAATACAAAATGGGAGTGTAAATTAAGCAACTCCTAGTGCTTCTCGGGTAATATAAGAAATACCTTATTAAGTTTAAGAGCACATTCTCCAAGGCTTACTCAAATTCTAATGTGTAAAAAAATTTTGCAAATTAAAGTGTGAAATCTCAAATTCCACAACATTAATGTACATATCCATGTAGATATTGATGGGGTTCAGTTAATATCTCACAAATAAGAAGACTTCAAAAAGATGTTTCGAGTAGAATGATTGAAGATCTTAAAAATGTACTTCTTGTGGAAAGTGATAAGATAAAAATGACCAATGTGTTTTTACTTTATAAATGGTGGTTCTTGATGCATTAGAGAAATTTAGAGCAGCCTAATGATTGATAGGAATTGTACACTAGATTCAGAACATGGCTATTCTAAATTAATAAACCAATCTTTATTAAACTAGAAGTTTTCACCTTAATACGATTGATGATAATCGAAGGATATTAGGATGGCAGAAAAATAATGCATGCATCGAGTAAAATGGAATATATAAAATTATCTAGATGAGGAAGAAAGAGGATAAGAAATCATGGAATAATTTGTTGCTAAATTAAGAAGATGACGACTAAGTGTCACTTGTAATCAGGATTGTTGTGCACAAAGATATTAGGTATCTAGCAATCTATTCAAATAAATGGAAAACTGTATAATATGAAATTCATATTTTGTACCATTATTTCCTATTCAACAATCTTGAAGAAGTCTGTCTCTCAGTGTTATGAATTTGAATTCATAAAATTATTAAAACATTAAAATATTATCTAAGTAATTAAATGGTTAATTGTAATTAATTATTTAACAATTAATTAGTTAAATGAGGAGACATTAGTCCCTAAGGACTTATCTCTTTGATTAGGCATGGAGAGTCAACTCCTATTAAAGGAGCACCACCTCAGCCTTGTAATCATCATTTGAATATTACCAAAGAATAAAATATACTACATACAGAAACCTCTATGTATTTTCATAAGTCATTCAGCAATTAGTTTTTTATTTTTTCTAACAGTGCTATCAGAGTCACGTTCGGTTGGCAAGGACCACACCCCCTATGGGTTGTTGGCCCTGCTGGCCTTCCACACCAACATGACTCCCATCGTTGTCCGATGTGTTATCCTCAAATTCCATCTCCCACATCCTCATTGTGCTTCTCATCACCTATCCGTCCACTCCCCACTATCATACCTGTGTTTCCATTATTGTTTCCCTTGGATGTCGGTCATTATAAAACGCCCCCCCTCATCCACCCTGTCCACCTGTGAGTTGGCTCTAGCTGAAAGGTAGATGTTTAATTTGCCGTACAAAACCATCTAGCCACCCTTTCTGATTCATCGTGACTGCAGCAATAGGCAGTTGACCATCAAAGATTGAAATTAACCTAAATTTAAACTATATTGTATAAATTAATTACTTTGATATTTATTTAAAACATAAACTATATTATAATTTATAGAATATAGTTATATAGACATTAAAAAAGAGAAAAGGAAAAGATATATAAATTATATATATATATATATATATATATATATATAATTATATATATAATATATATATTATTATTTTTTAGTATTATTGTTATTAAAATTGGGTCCACTAGGAAGAAAAAAAACAAAATGGGTCATGATGATAATTAAAAAAAATTAGGAAGAACATGACAGGCTGCGGAAATGCCTTGATGCTGTCGAAAGGAGGCAAGATGATTTTGGGAAGACTCAGAATGACATTGCACATAATATCCGAGCCATAAAAGACATAGTAAGCCAATCTAATAAAGGAGCCAATCCACCATTAGCCACGCGAAGTTCCAAAACCTTGGAAGACGAAAATTCACCAGAGAAAGAGTTATGGATGCACGAAAATCTACGAATTCTGCAAATACACTTTGAAGGAATTCAATACTATACCAAATATTCTAAAAGGAACCATATTAAAATAAAAGATGAATTACCTAATTATGATGGTAAGAACTATTAAGGCGTCATTGTATGGGTAAATAAGATAGATGCCAATTTTTTACCAAAACCTCCACTCACATAGCAAGAAAGGGTCATGAATGCATCCAACTACCTAGAAGAAGAAGAATATGATTGGTTTCTATGGTGGTAATCCAAATGCACAGGTTTCTCTTTCAATTGGCAA
The DNA here is from genome assembly GCA_000404065.3 of Pinus taeda. Lineage (NCBI taxonomy): Eukaryota > Viridiplantae > Streptophyta > Pinopsida > Pinales > Pinaceae > Pinus > Pinus taeda. The sequence goes on from APFE031440122.1 coordinate 64,908, forward strand.
AAAATTAAAAATTCCCTGCTAAAAAGGTTTCATGACGAGGAGGAGGAGGATGTCGACGAAAATCCGTTCACCTGAAACAAAAAGGATCAGTGAGTGAATGCACTCATGAATGGGAAGTATTACTAGTAAGGAAAAGAGGGTTCTTAGATGAAGAACTATTAAAAAGGTATCATTGTGGCCTCAAAGATTACATTTGTGAAGAATTAAAATTACATAAACCCAAAACCATTGAGGATGCCACACACACAACTATAATTATCGAGGGGAAATATAAGCTCCAAAAGGCACCATATGCTAGTAACAAGATAACTAAAAACTATTCCAAGTGTAAGTCAAGTAAACCATTGTCAGAGAACACTAGCAAGTACATTCCACCACTAATGAAAAATGAAGGGAAACAACAATCTAGTGTTGAAAAGAAAAAAGATAGGAAATGCTCGAAATGCAAAGATAGGTATTATGCCGAAAAAAAATGTACAACACAAAAATTTTCAACTACGAAGCAAAACAAGAGGAAGAATCTTCAAAAGATAGCTTAGATGAAGAGAACAATGAAGAAAATACAAACCCTAATCCAGAATCAAAAGAGGATATGCCATGAATTTGTCTGGTAGGTATCATAGGAATAACTCAACCACAAACATTAAAACTTAAAGGTCACATCAAGAAGAAAAACATTAAGGCTATAATAGATTCAGGAAGTATGCACAACTTCGTAGATGTCAATGTTGAAAAACGACTAAACATCTTTGCTTACCCTATAGTTGATTTAAAAGTTATCGTAGTAGATGGAAAATGAATAGATGGAGTAGGTAAATGTCATAAAGTTAAACTGCAACTAAGAAAATATGAAATGGAGTCCAGTTTTTATACAGTCCCCCTAGGAGGAGTAGATGTCATTTTAGGGATACAATGGTTACAAACACTAGGCACGTATTCAACTAATCACCAAAAGTAGTTCAATATATTCAAATGCGATGGAAGGAAGCATACTTTTTTTTTCAAGATCAACCAACTCAAGTCATCTCTCCTCAGTAGATGAAGATACTTATTTGCAAGGGAGCACCAACATTTGTGGCATAATGTAAGTAGGTAGAGTTATTATCGATAGAAGAGGCTCACTAAACATCATAAATTTCATCCTTGATCCAGAAATACGAGAAGGTTTTTCAAGATATGCCAATGAAATTACCCACTGAAAGGAAAATAAAGCACATCATTGAAGTCAAACCAGACTCGACACTGGTAAATTTAAACCATATAGTTATCCCCATCACCACAAGACAGAAATAGAATGATTAATACAAGATCTGTTGAAGCATGGAATCATTATGAAAAGTAGAAGTCCTTACGCTACACCCGTAGTATTGATCAGGAAGAAGGATGGATCCTTAATATTATGTATAGATTATAGAGGGTTAAAAAAAACACTATCAAACATAAGTTTCTGATTCTATTCATTGATGAAATGCTAAATGAACTACACAGTGCAAAATACTTCTCCAAATTAGATCTAATATCAGGTTACTACCAAATACGAGTAAGACTAGAAGAAGTCAAAAAAGAGAGCATTCAGAACTCATGAAAGGAACTACGAGTTTAAAGTTATGCCATTTGGATTAAGAAATGCCCCAGCCATCTTCCAAGCAACCATGAATGACATTTTTCACCCATATTTTTAGAAGTTTGTATTAGTTTTATTCAATGATATTTTGGTGTACAATAAGACGCGGAAGGAACATCTCAAGCATCTGGAAGAAGTCTTGTGCATGTTGGAGAAGAACCAATTCTACGCCAAGCTATCAAAGTGTACATTTGGGCAGAAGGATGTTGAATACCTGGGGACATGTTATATCCAAGGAAGCAGTTCAAGTGGATCCCAACAAAATCAAGTCAATCAAAGAATGGCCCAAACCCAAGAATGTATCCAATCTAAGAGGATTTTTAGCTCTAACTGGGTATTATATAAAATTTATAAAAAACTATGCACATCTGACAACACCCCTGACCAATTTGTTAAAGAACAATACTTTTCAGTGGAATGACCAAGCATACAATTGTTTTGGTAATTTAAAAGAAGTAATGTCAACCACGCCAGGGCTAGCGACTCCTCGCTTATCTAGATTGTTTGTAGTGAATGTGATGCTTCGAGATTTGGGATTGGATCCGTATTAATGCAGGACAACCTCCCTATGACATTTGAAAGCAGGAAAGCCAATAAGAGGGAAGGATTGAAATCAACATACCAAAAGGAGATGCTCGCCATCATACATGCCTTAAAAAAGTGGTGCCAATACTTTCTTGGAAGTAAATTCTCAATTCGAACTAACCACAACAGTCTACTGTTCTTACTTCAGCAAAATACATTATCAGCAAAGAAACAAAGATGGATGGAGAAATTGTCAGCATTTGACCTGGAAATATTGCACAAAGAAGGGAAAGAGAATGTTATGGTGGATGCACTCTCATGTAAACATGACGACAACAAAACATGCATTGCCATGATAATTGTTCCAGAATGGTTGGATGAAATACGAGATGAATATGCCAAGGATGAGGATTGTGACTCCAAGATTAAAAATACCAGTTAGTATACCAACTTCGAGTGGAATAATGACATCTTATGGTACAAGGGTAGAATTTACCTAACACCCGCATCCAAATTTAAGATACAAGGGTAGAATTTACCTAACACCATGACTAAGGCCATCAATGGCAATGCCTTGGAGCTCAGCATCCCACCGCTCTTTTATTTGGACCCAGTCTTCAATGTAGATCACCTTTGACCATACTTTCCACCATTGTTGGACACATCTGACATTGCAGAACAACTCACACCAACATAGCTCAACCCGGAGTGCTTGGAACATGCCACAACTGATCAGATCATGGACACACATATCGAGAACACTCAACAACATAGGATACAACTATATCGAATTTTCAGAGTAGGCCAACTCCTTCAGCAAGGAAAATGGCTCATGAGGGACCAATTTCAGTAGCATTTTCCTCATCTCATGGAGGAACTCAACGCAATGGGTGCCATTGCTTCCTAAGGGGGTAGGATTGAACCAGGTGGGGATTGGTGGCCACCCACCTATTCCACTTGGAACCTCACCATTATTTCTTTCACTTTTTCAGTTTCCTTAATTGTAGCATATTTTATTATTTTTTGCAGTTTTTCGAGTCCTGAACTTCCGGAGCCGTTTTGAGGCCCTAAACGACTTTTTCTTTTGGAAAAATTCATTTGGCAATTTCAAGAGAAATTAGAGTAATAGTTGTAGTCCTTAGAGAGATATTTCCAATGAGGTATCGTACATGTCAAATGGAGATAATATGACCAAGTTACGACCTCGAGAAGTTGTGTGCCCAACTAACCCCAACGACGCCCATAAGCTCTTGGTATTACCTCTCTTCGGGTTAGGGTTTTGGTTGTTTAGGGTTTTCTCTTATTGTTCAATAATAAAAAGGCCCTTGAGCCTCATTTTCACTCAGTTCAAAGGCATGTAGCCGACACATATCTTCTTAGAGATAAGCTACCATCGACCGAGCTATCTTATTTCCATTCTATTTGTACGCATAGTTCAATATTTTTCTATTAATGAAATGAAGTGTTTTTCTATTGCATCTCTCTGTTTATGATTATATCTGTAAGTTGTTGCGTTCCTGCTTAAGTTCAGATCAATGTACCGATATTTAGGTTAATATTCACAATATTTTTCTTGATACAACCAAATATAGTTTTCTTTAAAGAAGATATCCTCTTTTGGTGTTGTTACATCACCATACGTAAGCTCTGTCCTTTTCCAAACCATGTCAATACTGCTACAAATAAAAAAATGTGGATCTGTGTTTCTAGAGACATGTTTCAGCAAGACCCACTCATATTTTCATCCATTGCATTTTCCCAACAGAGAGAAGAATCCCCCCTCCCCTAGAGTAAGAACCCCAAGATTTATAGCGGTCTTCATAAAAGGGTTAACAATGAAATGCATTTTTGTATACAAACAACTTCTAGGAGTGCTAGATAATATCATTGACCCCGTTTTACACTATATTATGTATCAATGATGAAGATAAGGAAAAATCTTCATAGAAAACTGACCTCTATTGTTAAGGTAGGATGTTATGAAGCACTGATGGGGCAGAAGGATGGGGAAAGAAATAAATCAAATATATTTGACACCGCATCGATTGCAAATGTCAAGGAAAACTAGGTTTTGCAATAGAACACAATGTTGTCTACAAACCAACTTAAATATCATCAAGACTGATAAAGGAAGGCTATGAAACACAAGCTCGATAATCCCAAACAAGAGAAATTTCCAAATAGCCAGATCCATACTAAATGTACAACTTTCCCTTGATAGAAAGCTTAAACAACCTACTCTATTGCAAAGGAAAAACACAAAAAACATGAATCACAACAAAAACAACATTAATTAACCACATTTGTTGACAAAAAAAACACAAAACCTCTCCCAAACAACATATATAGAGGAACTAAACTCTATCGTCTTCACTGAAAACTTCGGAAAAAAAGGAAAAGTTTTACACAACATAAATCCATTTCCACAACAAGAGAATAATGCTCAATAGACATTGAAAATTGGCCAACAACACAATCAACAAATTGTCACGCATCTCAAAATACCCCACCATTTAAATCCATATAATCAAAAGAAGATTTCTTTCCATAACTTTGTTAAAGCACAAACTCTGAATCAAGA
>APFE031440122.1:80974-100077 GCA_000404065.3 Pinus taeda
AGTTCTTCTGCCTTTGATCATTGTTTCTCCTATATCAAGATCACGAACACTACACCCATTTGATCGAAATATTACCTCGGTTCCTTGATCGCACATCTGACTAACACTCAGTAGATTATGCTTCAAGCCATCAACATACAAAACATTTCCAGCTTTGACTTTTTATTTCAATTGAACAGTGCCTTTTCCTTTTATGACTGCAGGGGTATCATTTCCAAAAGAAACTTTCTTTCCCTTTTCTAAAACACTATATGATTCAAGTTTTTCTTTGTCATCTGTCATATGCTTCGAACATCCACTGTCGATGTACCATTGATTTTCTTGTCCTTCTGCATATAAAGCTATTCCACATCTTTCTGGTTGTGGTCCTTCATTCTCCATGTTCTGGCACTTGAGGTTTGTTCCTTCTGAGTTGTCTTCCAAAACCTGCTCCTGCATTCAGAATCTTCTATGACCGAAAGTATTTATTACAATAGAACATTCAATTCCATTTTCAGGGCGGAAAAGTTGTATATAGGTCCTTTTTAGAATTCCAGCCATACTTCTTTTTTGAGCTCTCTAGTCATGATTGTCTTATAGGCAACACATTGAGCTGCTTTGTGGCCAAAGTTATGGCAAGAGAAACATTGGCCATTGAAGAAACTCCTTCGATTGTCAAATCTACTAGCCAATTGATTGTAGTTTCTATTGGCATCCATTCTTGAAGCAAATTGAGAAGATTTTACCTGTGGCTGATTGTGGCTTCTGTTTATCCTTAAAGTAGATTGCCCCCGATTTTCTTGATAGTCTTTGTTCATTCTTGAGGTAAACGGCCCCTGATTTACCTGATAATTTCTATTAGGCTTTTGTTCACTCTTCCTTGCTGCATCAAGATAACTTTTGGAAGTGGATGCTTGTGATGCTTCTCCATTATACCCCAGACCTATCTTGATTAGTGGAGAATGCTACACATTGATAATCTCATCTAGAGTTTCAGATCCTTTAACAAATTTAAGATTAAGAGCTTTTGTTTTCTCAATATCTTTTCTAAGACCAACAATTTCACATTCCAATTTTTCATGATGTTTTTCCCTTTCTGCCAGTGGACATTGTAGAGAATCAATAATCATATTTTTCTCTTCTAAACAGACTTTGAGTTTAGAAATTTCTTCATAAAAACTTTCTTCATCTATTGCATCCATATAATCATCATCTTCAAAAGCCATTAAAAGTTTATAATTATTACCTCGTTCATCTTCATCACTATTTAAAAGTCCATCACAATCTTCATGAGTGTAATAGCTTTTCTTGTTTGTATTCTGTTTCTTGTTCCATCTAACAGATTCTTTCCCCTTGTCAATCTTATCCTTATGAGGACATTTGGCAGCATAGTGACCGACTCTTCCACAAGCAAAGCATTTGAAAGGTAACTTACCTCGGAATCTTCCAGTACCCCGTTGAAGGTTTTTGACAAAATTTGATTCTTCCTCTTCTTCTGACACGTGTCCTTACTCATAGTAATCTCCTTTGTCTGAAGCCTTGAAAACAGCTTCTCTCCTGTCTGATGGTCCTCCTTTCTTCATTTCATAAGCAGTTAGAATTCCGTGCAGCTGTGACATGGTAAGATTTCGTAGATTCTCTTTTTCTTCTATTGCAGAAACTTTAGATTTAAACCTAGGGGACAAAGATCTTAGAACTTTTTCAACCACAACAACCTCTTTTATTTCTTCACCCAAGTTTTTCATACAATTAACAATCTCATCTACATGAAGGAAATAGTTAGCCACACTTTCATCATTATGCATTCTGAGATTTTCATATTGAATTCTGAGGGTTTGAAGTTTTGCTCGTTTTACCTTATCATCTCCTTCATAGCTCAGTACAATCTTGTCCCATATTTCTTTTGCAGATATATACTACATAACCTTGACAAATTCTGATTGAGATAAACATCCTAATGGAGTATTAACTGCCTTTGCATTTGTTTCATATTTCTTCTTCTCAGCCGGATCTGTAGGAGTTGCTGATGGAAAAGTATACCCTGTATCTATGATATCCCAAACTTCTGTACCAAGAGAGTGAAGATAGGCAGTAAATCTTACCTTCCAATATACGAAGTTTGTCCCATCAAAAATCAGTGGCCTGATTGATGCTTCTCTCTCGTTGTTGCTCATGATGAAAGATCTTCCTTCAAGCGATCAAGCTTCTGTTGAAGGACCTGCTCTGATACCAATTGTTGGAAATAATATTGAGAGGGGGGGTGAATCAATATTATCAAGTCAATTAGTCCTTTTTCAAAAATTAATGATATACACTACTTTTGTTAATTAAACCCGCGTATATACGCAACTATGCAGAAGGAAACCCGCGTATACAAGAAAACTTTTAAGTTACTTTTATCTTTCTGTTGATGATTGTTAATCTGTGTTTCAGAATCAAATAACCAGTAACCAGAAATAGTAAAACAGAGCAAAAAGGCAATCACACACAAGAACACAAGATATATAAGGTGGAAACCCAATGTGGGTGAAAACCACCTGCTGCAATTCGTCTCTATCTTCTTTTTAAATTAGAAACTTCTTTTACAATGTACTGGTGCAGTCCTTTAACAGTACGCAGGCTGCAACCTGCAGAGAGCTACAACCCTCTCTCGTTCTCCAGCTTCTCCTGGAAGGGAGCTACAACCCTCTTTAGCTCTTGCACTAGCCAAGATACTAGTACGTAGGTGCTGGCCTACAGAAGGCTACAACCTTCTCTTTCTTCCAGGGACCGCGTTTCATAAATTTTTAGACTGGATCCATAAGTACAAAACAATCACTGCTGCAATACAATCATCAACTTATACTTGCATCATAAATCTCTAAATCACCCAATACCGAATTACTGAAAACCTTGTCATCAAAACACAGAACACAAACCAGAGCCCAAAACTCTGCAACAACCACTAGAATCAACAGTAACCTAAAACCCCAAATCTCATAATGCATACGCTACTTGACTATATCAAAACCGCGTGTATACGCGCTTTCACCAGAGACAACCCACGTACAAATCTAAAGCTAATTACTTATACCTTCGCTGTCATTTCCAACTCGAGCTAAGCAACACAAACCAATAACCAACGATACTAGATCTTCCACTTCATCAGACATCCATTCCTTGCATCCTCTTTTGCCTAATGATCTTCTCCTTATATATGTTAGGCTTCTCTCAATACCATGGTCCAAAACCATGTAGAAACAATACCATGAACCCAATACCTGGGGTCGTCATTTCGAACCAAATACCATGGACCAATACCAAAATACCATCGACCATATACCACGGACCAAAACCATGTACGTACTTTTCCTTCTGTGAACCTGCGTGTATACGTATACGCGCCTTTTGCTTAGATATCCCGCGTATATACGCTCTTTCATCAAGTCTAACCCGCGTATACCTTTCTTTTGTCCTACTGCACTAGATCTGCCATCTGATTAAGTTGCCATCACCTGTATCATACCTCTGAGTTGCCATCAAGGACAACACTTGTATCATAATGCCAACAGTAACTTTTTAAATTATTTTCTATATTTCTTCAAGGATTATTAGAATAACCATCATCATTACATAGAGAAATATCTAGTAAAAGCATAGACAACTACACAACAATTAACTATCATTATTGTAGCATATTAACTTAAATTTTGTGCTATAAATATGTATCCATTGCATGATTCTTTTAATTTAATTAGTAAATTCATAAAAGAAATGAACATCATAAAGATGTCACAATGAACAATCACATAATTAGACACCGATATACCCTGGAAACCTTGTAGGGTGAAAACCATAAAATGTTTAATTCTATTATTAAATGGTTGTGAGGGTGCTCATCCCTCACTCAATAGTTATAAGAGAGTCCATCTCTTGACCATTTTCATAAAATATTACATAGAAAAATGATATTAAATGCAACATAACTAGTTATAAGCTATTACAATCTGCATGACATCATTTACCATAAATCCTCAGTCTCTATGTCCTTATCGTATGGCAGTTTCCATCACTGGATCATGTTGCAGTTAGAATTCATCAATCCACACAAATTCTTATCTACCACAATCTTAAACATGAACTATCATTTTCACAAGTCATCATTCTTTTTTGTCATTTTTGTCGTCACCACACTTAATATCATGATTAGATAAAGTATTAATAAACCAATAATCAATCTTTACTAATGAGACTTCAACATCTATTTGTGTGCATGCTTAGAAAATAAACAAAATGTAACCAAATATCTTATTTAACATCATTGTACATGCATTAGTAACAAGAAAATCACGTCATCTTTCCAAAAGACATTAACATAATCTTGCATGCCCTTTAATATTCTTTCCAAAGGAAAGCTAACATACTATTTCATCAGCTAATAATGTTCTTGTGCATGCAAATTCATAACAAGCTTTGAGGAGAACTAGCCCAACAAGCAATTTCTTTGAGGTTACTATTATGTTCTATTTTCCAAAGGGATTAACATAATAGATTCTATAATTATGCATGTTCTTTTTCATTTTTATTTTTTTTCCATGAGATAGTTATCACAATGGCTATTATGGATAAGAATGCAAGTTCTATTTCAAACAAAGTTAACATAATAGTTATAATTTTGTGCATGAAACTACTTGTCCTCTCCAACAGAAAATAACATGATAGCTTGTTCTTCTTGCATGTGAAACAAATATTTCTTTCCATAAGGTACTATCTAAATATTGCATGGAAAAATAAACAGATTTCTCTCACAAGGGATTAAACACATAACAATTATTATTTCATGCAAAGAAATATTTTTCTCTCACCAAAATATCTAGCCCAATATCTATATATAATATTATCCCAAAATAAAACTAATACCATAGCTAATCCCTTTAGGTGTGAAAATGCATATTATTTTTCCCAAAAGAAGGCTATCACAATCAGTATTATGCATTTTGCAAGAGTTAGCTAACTCTCTAGCTATTATTCATGGAATACAAACTATTTTCTTATCATTTCACATATCAAAAAACATTTGTAATATTTTCTCAAAAAATAACATGAATAATAAATCCTTCTCAAATAACACAACGAATAGTCTTTATGCAAAGGTTTTATGTGAAATCTGTATCAATAAAATCACTCACATATTCATTTCGAGTAGATCAAATATAATATATATTATTCCTATGCAAATAAGAACATATTCTCTTTAAGAGTCCAATATTACTCTTGAAAAATTTAATGTATATGTATCATGAGAACATCCTTGGTAATTTTTAAATGAAATAACTTGATTACTTTACAAGAATTACTAACATAATTGTTATATTTTTGTGCATGTGAATAACTTATTTTTTGTTAGAAATATCAACATATTGAGAATAACTTGTTTCTTTTTAAGAAATATCAAACTTAAGAGTTATTGATTTATGCATGCAATTAATTTATTTATTTTCAAGAACATTAACACAATGTTTATCTCTATATTTGTACATAACAACTATTCTTATCATGTACACAAATCAAATGACAACACTCAATTTTTCTTGTTTTAGCCATTAACTTTGGGCGCGGTTTCTAAATAGATGGAAACAAATTTTTGATGAGAACAATGTCATTAGAAAAACATCTCATAGTTTTTACATAGGTTTCATGGTTTGGAAGATTCGAATGAATTTTTGCAGCCCATTTTCCAAATTTAAATATTAAATAAAAAAAATTTGTCATCTATTTTGGACACGATTTACAAGAAGTTAAAAACATTCTTTTTAAAATTTGAAATAGAATTTTGGCAAAAACAGGCTCATTTACGAAAATATCCTTCAAGTTTTACACATGTATCATAGTTTGGGAGATACGAAAACCTATTTATACTCTAGTTTCCAATAATCCATGCAATTCACAATTATTTAGCCATGAAAATATTTTAAGAATTCAATGCACATCAAATCTTTTAAGAATTCAATGAACAAAACACTTATTCTTCTATGCATGGAAGTCCATTGAAGATTCTCCAAGAAAATAATCTTGACCCTTTATCATATGAAAATTTTGAAGCAAATAAATTTGATTCTTATTTCTTCATGTACCATATGAAAAAACAATAATTTTTAAGGAACATAATTACTTATCTTTTAATGTCTATTTGGAATCCATCATTCCTATTTCTTGGCTCCATTCTACATGTATTATGTCATTAGTTTTCATCTTTTCCCATAGACTTACAATAAGTAGAATTGAGAAAATGCAATAGCTTTTCTAAATCCTAAAAGCATTCCATAAGTCACTCCATAAAAAAGATTTGTCCCAAATCCTAAAATCACTCCATAAATTATCCATAAATCTCTCATGCTTTTCTTTTCAAGGTACATTTGTTTTTTCTTTATGAACAAAATATCACTTATCCATAGCTTTTCTAAAACTATTACTCTTTATTTCTAAAACTCATAAAATATACCAACTTGAAAATATAGTTCATTTATATAGAATAATATAAATTCTTATAGATCAAAGAATTAAGAATTATTTTTTTGTAATAGTCTTATAATTAAGAATTACAAGAATATTTTTCATGTAATATAAACATAAGAATTAAGAATATTTAATTATTCAAAAACCCTCATTTTACAATATTTTTTAAAGTAACTTAGGCCAGAAATATTACATAGTCCCTCCATAAAGAGAACTTTGTCCTTGGTGTTCTTTGCCTATTGGAACATTAAGGTTTTCTCATAATATAACATTCTAAATAACCACAAATTGAATATGTTCCCTTCAGAATGAAGGATTTTTATGTTCAATAAGTAGAATTGATAATGTTTATCAAATGAAATACTTTTAATTATCAATTATTTATGCCATGTGAAATAATACGTTAATCGTAATACTTTCACAAGTACCCAAAGAGAACTAGCCTTCTAATCATCAAGATGATAAAAAAACTGTATCAAGTCGATGTTGTCTTCTATTTAAGGGTTACACTAGTATTTATTTCCCGCTGGTGTTGTTTGTAAATTATTGTCTTTCTCTCACAAAGTAATTACAATCAAATTCAAACTCATGACATTTATCTTCAACCATTTTCCTCTAGTGTCATTGTTTCCATCATAAGTTAAATCATAAGTACATAGATTAAAAATTTATTTCCTTTATGCATGCATAGAGATAATTGATTTCTGACATGTTCATTTGCTCATACAAACCTACAAATATATCATGCATGTAGAACTATAACACATACATGAACTTAGATACATGCAACTTATGGTCTATTCTAGCATCCAACATCTTTAGATGATGTCAAAATCAATAGGAAAATATAGACATAATTTCATCTAACTGTAGTTAATGTCTGCAAATTGTTTAGGAACTGATCATATTCCACCTAGCCATGAACTATCTCCAATTGTTTCCTACTGCGTTAAGATCTACTTTCCACTAAAATCAACAACCTCATTGATTCCTTGGTGGTTTTTTCCTAGCAGATTTTTAGCAGCGTCCTGCTTTAAGGCCTACCAACCTTTTCCCTAGGCCTCTTTGTTTTAGTTTTTTTTCGAAAATATTATTTTCTTTTTCCGTAAAGCACACCTTTCTCTCCAGTTTTCCTTTACTTAACCACACTTAGTATTTATCTCCAACTAAGTGATTAACATAATCTTTCTCTTCCATTATGTTAACAGTTTCCTCCTTATTATTTTCTCCTATGGATTTTGAGGAGACTTTTATGGAAGGTCCATCTTGCACTTTACCACCAAATTTTTTTCATAAGTTGATAAGAAGTCTTCTAAAACTCTAGTTATTTTCTGAATATCCCAAACAATGTATTCATTAGCTTAATAACAAAATAAAATATTACATCATCACATGAGTGCCATCACAATTTCCATAGCCATTCAATCCAATAATAATTAAATGTATAAAAATACATTTTAATTTACATAATTGTTCATTTGCATGTTATCATCACAAAGAAAAGGAATATTTATGTACACCATGCATCTATACTTCAACCCTCAACATGGGTCCCACAATTTTTAGAAGTACATTGATGAAAATTCATCACATGGCATACAAGTGGTATACATTTCAAAATTCCACATAACAACAATCATGCCACATGGAAAAGAAATGTTAATATATATTACATACCATAACATTATACATTTTCTAAGGTCTCACCTTATTAACCATCAATATTATAGAGAAAAAACAAATCATTGAACACTAAGACACAATGTTTTTATTTTTCTCCTTTTTTTCTTTTCTTTAGAATTAGATTTCATCCATGTAAGTGACAAACCTTGGGGAAATTTGGGCAAAAAATTTTCAATCATGCAATAGACAACTACTATGGAATTTTATAAAGTATTTCGCAAACATGAAATCTACAACCATTGAGGCATTTTGACCAACAATTTGCAAGCATGCGATCTACGACCATTGAGACATTTTAGCAAATAGTTAGCAGACATGAAATAAATTACCATATAGATGCTTAAACTATGAGAGAGATAATGCAACTAGAATTTACAAAATAACATTAATCATATTAATGTCATCAATGATAAAATTTCTACAAAACAACACAATTAGCAATCCCTATAGGGTAACGACAAATCAGTAAAATCGACCAAATTATGTATTTGATACTGAAAAGCACTTGTTTGGAATGAAAGTGGGGTTTACATGGCCTTAAGGTAAAAATAACACTTTATTTTGAGTTGAATCACATCAAAACTCCAAGGGATGCAATTGTTTAAAACAACAAACCTTTGGATCTTATTTACCACTTTGATCAAACATATGGAATGCAAACTTTCATCTACAACTCTACATGAAGAAATAAAAGACAACATTATGCTACTATGAGTTTTTAATTTAATTTATGTTCACTATATGAATTCCACTTGACTCCTTGCTTATTTTTAACATCTAAAGATATTCTTTCAATGTTTTTCTAAAACATTTTATTGTTCTCTTTAGAGTCAACCTCAACTTATACATTATTTAGTTATCAAAAAATCCATACATGCATTCATTCTTTATAAATAGTGCATTGTAACTTTGGTGATGGTTTTTCTTTTATACACCATAATCTTTATTGTCATAGTATACATGCAAAGGTTGTAAATTAATCCTCACTATAACTAATTAGTGCTCACGATTGTTCATAGGTACAAGAAAGCTATTATTGTCTGTTATCCACATGAATATCTAAATGTCATGCACAAAAATTTTAAAGCAATATTATCACTTTTTATACAATAATGCAGTCATTAATCATGCATCATGCATCTCATGTTAATTGTAGTCTATGTAAGTTCAGTTAGAATCACACCTAAGATGATGCCCACTAGCATCATAGCTACACCTCTATTTTACTTAATGATTCCCAAAAAGTGTCAATGTTGCAACCTTTTTCTCTAATACCACTTGTAACATCCTGGACTAACCTCACCGGAAAATGCATTGAGTTAGAAAAAAAAATCAGCATTTACCCATGTGTAACATTTTAAATTACTTCCTATATTCCCTCAATGACCCTTAAAATAACCATCATCATTACGTAAAGAAATATTTAGTAAAAGCATAGTGAGTTACAAAATAATTAGTTGTCTTTGTTGTAGCATATTAACTTAAATTTCTTACTATAACTATGCATCAATTCCATGATTATTTTAATTCAATTAGTAAATCACATACTTGATAATATAAAAATCACATAATGAAAGAAATTAACATCATAAATATGACACAATGAACAATCACACAATTAGATACCAATATACCTTGGAAACCCTGTAGGGTGAAAACCAACAAACATTTAGTTTTATTATTAAACGACCATGAGGGTATTAACCCCTCACTCAATGGTTAGAAGGGAGTCCATCCATTGACCATTGTCATAAAATATTACATAGAAAAATCAACTTAAATGCAACATAACTAGCTATAAGCTATTATAATATTCATGATATTATTCACCCATGAATCGTCAATCTCTATGTCTTCATAGTATGATGGTTCTATCATTGGATCATCCCATAGTTAGAATTCCTCAATCTACACTTTATCTACCACAATGTTAAGCATGAACTATCATTTGCACAAGTCACCATTATTTCCTGTCATTATTGTTGTTATCACACTTCATATCATGATTATATGAAATATTAATCAACTAATAATCAATATTTAATAGTGAGACTTCAACATCCATTTGTCTAGATGCATAGAACATAAACAAAATGCAGTGAAATATCTTGTTTAACATCATTGTACATGCACTAGTAACAAGGAAATCACATTGTCATCTTTCCAATAGAACACTAACATAATCTTGCATGCACTTTCATATTCTTTCCAAATGAAAACTAACATACTAGATATTGTTCTTGTGCATGCAAATGCATAACAAGATTTCATGAGAATGAACCCAGGAAACAATTTTATTTGTCCCTACTATTATGTTTTATTTTCCAAAGGGATTAACACAATAAATTCTATACTTATGCATGTGAATGCATGTTATTTTCCAAAAATATTTAATTGCACGAGAGAGCTTTTCGTAATGGCTATTATGTATAACAATGCAAGTTCTATTTCAAACAAAGTTAACATAATAGTTATAATTTCGTGCATGAAACTACTTGTCTTCTCCAACAAAAAAGAACATGATAGTTTGTTCTTCTTGCATGCGAAACACATATATCTTTCCAAAGAAAACTAAGTAAATCTTGCATGGAAAAATATACACATTTCTTTTCCAAGGGATCAAACACATAACATTTATTCAATTATGAAAAGAAATATTTTCTTGTTACCAAAATATTTAGCTCAATATATATACATAATATTCTCCCAAAATTAAAATAATATCATAGCTAATCGCTTAAGGTTGCAAATGCATATTTTTTTTACGGAAAAGTCAAGGTTAACACAATCACTATTATGTGATTACAACTTCCTTTTCTCTATAAATGTATTACCAAAACTATACTTTTCTATGTATGGAAGTGTATATGTTCCTCTAAAAAAATCTTCCTAAGGAATCTTAACACAATAAAACATGTGATTATCAGTTTTCCTCTCCAAAAATGTAATTCCATAATGGATACAAGGACATGTTTTTCTCTTCTGTTGTTTTTGAAGAGTTCTAAGACAACAATTACTTCTTTGTGTGTGTGTATATATATAGTGATATATATATATTATATATATATATATATATATATAATTATATGATAGATATAGATCTTTGTTTTCCAAGGACTCTAACACATTAATTATTCTTTTTGCAAAAGATAGCTAAGTCACTAGCTATTATGAATGCAATACAAAATATTTTCTTATCATTTCACATATCAAACAAATTTGTAATATTTATTCAAGAAATAACACGAATAACAAATCCTTCTCAATTAACATAACCAATATTATTTTATGCAAAGGTTTTGTTTGAGCTCTTTATCAATATTAACATAACCAATATTATTTTATGCAAATGTTTTATTTGAGCTCTTTATCAATACAATTACTTACATATTCATTTCGAGTAGATCAAATATACCAGATATTATTCTTATGGACATAAGAACATATTCTCTTTTAGAGTCCAATATTTCCCTTTTAAATTTAATGCATATGTATCATGAGAACATCCTTCGTAATATTTTAAATGAAATAAGTTAAATCCTTTACAATAATTACTAACATAATTTTGTTCTATTTTTATGCATGCGAATAACTTATTTTTTTCTTTTCTTTTCTGGAAAATCAACATAATTGTTCAATGTTTGTGCACATGAATAACTTGTTTCTTTTAAAGAAATATCAAACTTAACAGTTATTAGTTTGTGCATGTAATTAATTTATTTATTTTCAAGAATATTAACACAATATTTGTCTCTATATATTTACATAACAACTATTCTTATCACACACAGAGATAAAATGAGAACACTATGTTTCTCTTGTTTTAGTCATCAATTTTGGTCATCAATGTTGATTGGAAAATTAATTAACAGTTATTAGTTTGTGCATGTAATTAATTTATTTATTTTCAAAAATATTAACACAATATTTATCTCTATATATGTACATAACAACTATTCTTATCACACACAGAGATAAAATGAGAACACTATGTTTCTCTTGTTTTAGTCATTAATTTTGGTCATCAATGTTGATTGGAAAATTAATTTTTGAAAACCAAAAGTTATCTTTATTGGGACCAGGTTCATTAAAAAAACTTCTCTTCAAGAGATGATTTCATGTATTGGAAGATTCGAATGAATCTTTGCAGCCCATGTTTCGAGATTTAGATATTAAATAATTTCATGTTTTTGTAATCAACTTTGGACATGATTTACGAGAAGTTAAAAACAATTTTTTCAAATATGAAAAAGGATTTTGGCAAAAATCAGCTTATTTACAAAAAAACATTTTCATGTTTTTCACATATACCAAATTATAATTTGGGATACCCTATTTTCCAATAAATTATGAAATTCACACAATTATTTAGCCATATAAATATTTTAAGGTTTCAATGCACATGAAATATTTGAAGACTTCAATGAACAAAACATTTATTCCTCTATGTGTGGAAGTCCATGGGGGTTTTCCATGTTTTTCACATATATGATAATTTGGGATACCCTATTTTCCAATAAATTATGAAATTCACACAATTATTTAGCCATATAAATATTTTAAGGTTTCAATGCACATGAAATATTTGAAGACTTCAATGAACAAAACATTTATTTCTCTATTCGTGGAAGTCCATGGGGGTTTTCCCAAGAAAATAATTTCTGCTATTTATCATATGAATAAGCAAACAAATTCGATTCTTATTTTTCATGCACCATATGCAAACACAATAATTTTCAAAGAACATAGTTACTTATCTTTTAGCACATGCTTGAAATCTGTCTTTCCTCTCTTGGCTCCATTCTACATGTATTAGGTCATTATTTCTGGTATTTTCCCATAGGTTTACAATAAGTAGAATTGAGAAAATGCAATATGTTCTAAATCAGAAAATCATTTCATAAATAACCCATAAATCACTGCATTAGTCAGATTTTTCCTAAATCTTAAAACCACTCCATAAATTATTTATAGATCACTTCATAAATCATATTTTTCTAAATTCTACAATCCCATAATAAATCATCCATAAATCTCTAATATTTTTCTTTCCAATATAGATTTATTTTTACCTTATAAACAAAATATCACTTATCCATAATTTTTCTAAAACTATTCCTCATAATTTCTAAAACTCATAAAATATATTAAAACTCCCCCTCCACATGCACAATCAAATCCGACACATCGGTTTTTCAAATGCACACCTACCCGTGTATAAGTGCAACAGGATAGGTAGTTCTGGGAGAACCATTCCTTAGAGCGGCCACTCCCGAAGAAGCGCGACATGTTGCCACTCAGAACGAACACCTTCTTCCAACGAACGGCAGCGGTGCTTTACTTAGCCATTTCGATTTTTTCACATTTTAATATTGTAATTTCACATTTTTTTTTAATCATATATCACTTATACTCTTTTCTATAATAGTTTTTTCCTTTTATGTAAATAATTATGGTTATTTTTATTTCTGTAAATATTTTTTTTACATTATTATTATTTTATTATTATTTTGTCCTGTAAATTATTATTTCTCTTTATTTAAAATATTTCACATTTAACCGCAATGTCTTTTTTTTACACTTTCATTGATTTTTTTTAACTATAAAAAAAAATTACATATATATATATTCACATTTCACATTTCACCAAAAATTTTTCTTAATTTCTTCAATGTATATAATTTATTTACCTTTATCCATATGTTTTTTTTTTTCCTCTTGAAAATATGAGAATGTTTACATCTATCAATTATTCTTTTATTTTATTTCTTTTTCCTACTGTTTATTTACATATAATCATAACGTTTGATTTCTCTGTCAAATATGAAAATGTTTAAAGTGATATATTAATATTTTTTTCAACTTTTTATATAATTTTGTATACTTAGTTTTATATATATATATACTCAGTAACGTTCATTTCGAGTGCAGTTTCGTAGATTTAATACTAACTAAATAAAAAATTAAATCAATTCCAGAACTTTATCACTCTCTCCATTACATTACACAAATATATTACGAAAACATTACACACATTGACAACATATTTAAAAAAAAACCCGATCTAATTCTGTTAATATTTATCGTCGAAACGTGTAAGGGTGTCGGAGCAATTTTGATCGGATCTTTATTCCACGTCATGGACAAAATCGCCGGACACGTGGAACAAAAGATGTGGACTAATCAGACGCTGCGGTTTAACATTTCGAAAATGAAGAAAGCTGTTCTGGTAGCACACAATACTCTTACATGACATTTACATTACCGAGGAATACAAGCATTTGAAAAATTAGAAATATTTAAATTTAAGTTTTTTGATTTATATTATGATTTGAAAATAATTTTATTGGTAGATTTAAGTAGATTTTTTTCGAACCAACCAGCATGGTTTATCATTTTGTTTTGATGATGAATTATATTGGTTGGTTCTAAATTCATTGGCGTAAATCTACCCATGTGATTTTTTTGAAAGTTATTTTCAAATCAAAATAGAAAATGTGAAAAATATAATATTTGTAACTATAGCATTGGAATATAATTAGTTAATAACACATTTATTGTTTTGGTAAAAACAAATTTATAGTTAAGTTGTAATGGCTCTACTCTTACAGAGATGCTATCCTTTATCATTACATTTAAAAAAATAAAATAATTTTTATATTAGTAAATTTTATTAATAAATGAAAAAATAAATAAAAGTAACTAAAAAAAATATTTTAATTTTACATCTCTTTTATATATATATATATATATATATATATTATATTATATATAAATTGAAAGTAAAAAAAAACATTTTAGTAAAAGGGAAATATAATTTTTTTTACAACTTTTTAATATAAAGTTGAAATGAGTTATAAAAAATATTATTGATAATATAGGATGTCAAATTCATTCTATATTCCAATAGATATGTAATATTTTAAAACAATATAAAATATTAAAAAATATATCAATACGGGTGGATTCCGTTAATAAGCTCCTTCATCATTTATGTATGAAAAAGATTTGTAATTCTTTCAATGTTGAATATGGATCTGATATGTAACATTTTGAAAATAAAAATTCAATGTGTATTCATATGAAAAGAGAGATTATATTCTATTTATATATATTTTCTACTTCCAAATATGAAGGGATGTGTATTAACATTTTAATGTGGAGAATGCCAAATGTAAATTAAATACTTAAATGTCAACTATGTATATATTATATAAATTAATGATAATATTTTTTCCTTATAGTTGAAACATTTTATTAGTATTTTGGTTAAAACCAACATAGATCTATCTTAATTCCACATCTACCAAATACCTATAACAATCAAACATATAAAGTATATACCTTTTAGTTTTGTACTTCAAAAATTTACACCTTTATACCTTTATGTGATTCATTTACAACAATAAAATTTTAACATAGGAAACCGTTCATTAAAAAAAAATGTCCAAACATTGGGGTACTTTAAAAATGTATTGAGACAAACACTTGTCACTAAGGTCGAAACTTATTCACACTATATTTTATCTTTATCAAAAATCTAATAATAATATTTTGAAATTACAAACTTAAACTATGTATTCTCAAGGTAAAATTTAAATAATAATAATAAAAAAAGTCCATTCATTGAGATTTATCCAGCTCTGAGAAAGATATAATTTTTCCCTTTTTCCATTCTGATCATCAGAACGTAGTGTTGACGATGCAATTTTCGTCATATTGGTTTTTATTCCACGTCGTGGAAAAAGGGTTGGACACGTGGAACTGAAGATGTCGATTATTCAGACTCTGTGATTCCAGATTTCCAAAAGGGGAGGAAGATGTTGTGGTATCATACAATAATCTTGCTGGACATTGACATTGTGAAAGAATACACCGGTGTGAAAAAGATAGCCTTTGTAAGTATAGCATCAGAATATAATTAGTTTATAGCATATCTCTTGTTTTGATTAAAACTATTTTAGTACGGGCATGAGCTTTACCATTATTAAAAGGGACATGTGTGGATAATACGGTATTTGAATTTAATATTTTTGGTTCAGAGTTTATTTCTGTGGCTATTTGTTAATTAAGCTACCTAAACAGACATTGAATAAAATTATAAATATATAAAATTAATAATAGAAAAAATAAGACTAATAACAAAAATATTTTAATTTAATTTTAATTTATACATTAATTATATATATATATATATATATAAATAATTGAAAAGTAAAAATAATTTAATCTACATTTTAGTATGAAGAAGATAAGAAATCTTTAATTATTTAATGTCGAGTTGAGAAATGACATGTAAAATTAATATTACTGACATTATAGGATGTTTAGTTCACTTTATTTTCACTAGACATATAGTATTTTGAAACAAAAATATATTAATAATAATAATAAAATTCAATGTGTGATTCTATTAACAAGTTTTGTAATTTTTTCAATGTTTAATATGCATTCGACATGTAACATTTGAAAAAGCAATTCAATGTGTGTATATACAAAAACAGAGATTATATCCTACATATATATGCCTTGTATTGTTGAATATGATGGAGCATGTATTCACATTTTAATGTGGAGAATGCTAATCATAAATAAAATATTTCAATGTCAACTATTTATATATTGTATAAAACCATTGAAATCAAATAATTTTTTATAGTTAAAACATTTTTCTAGGGTTCTGGTCAAAATCAACATAGGTCCATCTTAACTCCAGATCTACCAAGAGCCTATATGAATCAAACCTCTCGAGGTATATTTTATGGAACTGTGTGTTTGTTTTTTTCATAAAGACATAAATCCACATTATAATACACTATTATGTTTTAGATTAACTATTATATGATTTATGATTTAAAACTACCCTAGTTTATTTATTGATTTGATTTTTAATTTGAGTTAGAAATAATTTGAAATATTTATTAATAATAAATTAATATATTTTTCTCACACACACACACACACACATATATATAGTGAGACTACAACTAAACGAATACATCTTGAGTGGGCCTAATGGTTAAGACCATGTGTTTCCTCCTAAGAGGTCATAGGTTCAAAACCAGAGTGTGGTAGAGTATGTGTGCCTTCGTAGACTTAGCAGTCAAATCACTCTATGGAATTGGGTCATTTGTCCCACAAACAAGGGGGTTTCATACATCAATTTGGTGTCTAGCTTGGTTGTGACCTTAAAATTGGATTATATATATATATATGAATATATATATATATATTATAATATATATATATATATATATATTAATAATTAAATTATATTATATATATCAACTATTAGTACTTACAACGTTTAAAATAGTTTTTAAAAACATCGTTGTTTTGTATAATAACTTCTTTTGGAAAGGAGTAAGGAAAGAAAAAAATGGTCTTTTGTCACCCAGATGAAATTTTGCTTCCCCAATTTCATTGGGGGTTTGGGGATATGAGAACTGGATATGCTCAAAAGCTATGGGAGGTAAGCTTTGGTGGAGGTGGTTCAATGAAGGTAATGAATTATGGAAACAATTTTGGAACTAGATTTACTAACAATCTTCTTCTCCATTGCCTATGTTGAAGGCCAAAAAATATCTACTAGGCTCCTCAATATGGAACCTGGCATTAAAAAATGAATGCCCTATTCCAAATCATGCCTTATGAGAAATCACAGGTGGACACACAACACTATTTTGGAAGGATATATGCCAACAATTACCTCTCCTTGGTGATCATGAGGAGTTGTAGATTTGGAGGCTTTTACAAGAGCTCAACATTATAATAGAGTAGTATAATTTTGGAAACCATCTCCTCGATCTAATCTATGGAGAGGGTGGTAGTTGATGGAGGATTGGGATGATCAACCTTGAATGACAACATGGCCTATCGTAGCTCAGGAGTTTCAAATTTTTCAATTTGAATTGACCAACTACAAGATAAAATTCACTAGGGGTATCAATCTAAGGGAATGTTTACACTCAAAGAAGCTTATCCATTGTTGTCTTGTCAAAATGACCTTCAAAGAGAGCCACTCTAGTGAAAAATTTGGATGCAAGGTCATTGGCTAAAGAAATATCCTTTCATGGATCAGAGAAAGATAATTTCATGGGAAAAAAATTGGAAGAACGGATTTAGGTATCCTTCAATTTGTCCTTTATGTCAGAAAAAAAAGGAGAATATGGAGCACCTACTCAACGTCTTTCCTTTAGTCAAAAAATTATGTACTTATATATTTTGACTATTTGGCTACTCAAACTATAACTACAATATCCTTCCGGAAACAATGGAGCAATGGCAACCTAATGTCTTCAATAATCTAGTCCTTAATCATGCACAAATCTTGGTTACAAGATTTATAATGTGGTTGACTTGGAAATAATGAAATAAGATGATATTCAAACAAATAGAAACTGAATAAAGACAAGTCTAGAATATACTTAAACAAAACATTAGGGAAACCATATTATTAAAGGACTAGACTGAGGAGGATTGGAAAGTTAATTAGCATGAGACATGGATTCCAAAGAAATTAGAACTTTCACCATCTATGATCCCTCAAATCAAAACCAAGTCCCAAAGTAGTAGGCATGATTCTAACGTAACCTTTACTCCTCTCCCAACAGGATTTGTGAAGTTGAGTTTTGTTAGGATATTCCGACACATAGGAAATAGTTAAGTTCAACTTGGTCTAGTATATAGTTAGGTATAGAGTTAGGTAAAGTGTGTTTCTTTACCATTGTACATTTTGTAACTTACAATCCGACGGTCACGATATGTAGTGATCCGACGGTTCATTCTCTCCTCGGTATTACCGACACTTGATCCGTGGCTTGACACCCGATTGGTCCATGAATTCTATTTTAAGCGCATGGAGGGTCATTTGTAGGTTAACCGTGCATGAGAGAAGCTTATGTAAATTTTCATTCTTTTATTAATAAATTGCCTGTAGTAGCCAC
>APFE031440130.1:0-10793 GCA_000404065.3 Pinus taeda
TTTTTTCCCTGATTTTGAAGTTTCTCCCTTCTATTTTTCTTTTTTTTTGGTTTTTTAATTTTTAATGATTTTGTTTAAAATAGCACCAATTTTTTTAGTTTATAGTTTGATAACAAACTTTTTTTATTTGATGGTTGATTAAATATTTTGATTACAATAATATAGTTTCAAATAAGTTGTAACGTTAATTAACCTTTTCTAACAACTATTGTCATTGATAATAACACTTTTCAATTCAAAGATTAATATTATATGGTTTTAAGGCTACAGTTTCAAAATATTGTAATTTTAATCATGAAAAAAATAAATTTAAAAAGTAAAAATTGAAGCACTATTTTTTGATTCAACAATTAATTTGTGGGCTTTGTTTACAATATTATGAGTTATAACCATGGTTGCAAAAGGTTGTAATTTTGACCTAAGTTAAAAGAAAAAAAAGATGATCCTATGAGAACCACTTTTAAATTTGGGGTTGATTTTGAGGTATTTGTTTGTAATATTATGAGGTTTTAAAGCCACAGTTGCAAATGGTTGTAATTTTAACCTCAATGTAAAGGGTGACTCTAAGAGCACCACTTCTTGGTTCAAAAATTAATTTCGATTTTTATAACCCCAAAACATGGGTTTTTAATGCTAGAGTTTTCATTTGGAGGTAAAAAATTTGATCAACTCTATAACTATGTTGAGATTTGCATCACGTTAACACAAATTTCAAATCACTACCTATAGACTACAACGATGATTAGTAAAAAATCCAAGAAGGAACTTATTCTAGAAACATCTGAGAGCATGTGTTTCAAAGGCGTCAAAGTTGCAACCCACAACTATTAGACCTCATGTGGACGAAAGGTAAGCCTATCAAGATTTGAACATGAGCGATCTCCACAACCACTTCAAGTTGCCACTAGACCACAACTTGAACTATATAAAATATAATACTATATTATTATCTCAAATATCAAATATATATTAACTAAATCCATTACCAAATGTTATTGAAAAACTAAAAACATATATGTGCCATGATTGCCACTTATAGCATATGCACATGATTGAGTTTAAGGGTGACTAAACATATAAATGTCAAAGAAAATTTCAACTCAAACCCTTTATAATTTCCGTAGTTTTACTTAATAAACTTTGAAAAAAGAATTAGTCCTATTTTATCAAGTATTGATATTGACCAATATGCTACATGGGCTATGTGCCCCTTACCATTCAATATGTTTGATGGTAAAACAACGTAAACTTTGAAACGGGAATTGATATTGTTACCCATTTCGTAGAGATAGCAAAAAAGTGACCCGATTTTGAAAAGGGGCGATGCAGAACACACATGTTTTTTTTAGAGCATAGTTTTTAGCACTTTAAATTTTTTTATGTACATTACGTTTTAGAATGGTAGTGATTTTCATGTTGATTTTAAAAAGTGGCGATTCTGCATCAGGCCCTTTTTTAAAAGACCTATTTTTTTACTTTACATTTGTTGGAAATAATACTGAGAGGGGGGTGAATCAGTATTATCAAATCAAACACTTTTTCATTTTCATACTCAGATTCATATATGCTACTTAAGTTAAGGGAACCCACGTGTACACGCAACTGTGTCTAATGCAACTAGCGTATATCCAGTAAACTTATGATTCAGTTAATCCATTAAATGTTGATCTTTAATTAGTGAATCAGAACTTCGTTAACCATATGAACAGTAAACAAGTGCAGTAAAACAGAATATATCATCACACATAAGAAGCACACATGAACACCATGACGTAAGGTGGAAACCCAATGTGGGTGAAAACCACCTGCTGCAATTCGCCTTTATCTTCTTTTAATAAGAAACTTCTTTTTACAATATTTATGTACTGAAGCAGTCTTATACCAGTACGCAGGCTTCTACCTGCAGAAGGCTACAACATTCTCTCGTTCTCCAGCTTCTCCTGGAAGGGAGCTACAACCCCCTTAGCTCTTTTACTAGCTGATGCATTTACTAGCACGTAGGCGTCGGCCTACTGAAGGCTCCAACCTTCACTCTTTTCACCTGCTACTAGAAGGGAGCTACTATCCCTTGGCTCTTGTACTGGCCAATATGTTTACCAGTATGTAGGCGCCAGCCTACAGAAGGCTATGATCTTCTTTCTTCCTCCAGGGACCTCGTTTCATAAATTTTCATACTGGATACTCCTGAAGCACAACACCATAATCTGAAGGCCACGTTTCATCCAATTTTCATATTGAACCCATCAACAACATTGAAGCGAAAAATCAATTACTATTGCAATACAACCAATCATCAATCTTTGAATCACCCAACATTGAATCACTGAAACCCTATCAACAAACTGTAGTCACCAGAACAGAGAGCAAAACACAGAACTCTGCAACAATGTTCAGATCCAACTATATCATCAAAAATCATGCATCAAAGTTCATACACTACTTGAAAAGTTGAACCTGCGTGTATACACAACTTCACCAAAGCGAACCAGCGTATATGACATCAAATACTTACTTATAACTTCGCTACTCTTCCTGACTTCAGACATACCCAGATCATTACATACAAAAGGATAATATGTGTGTCAACAATCAAATCTAGTCCATAAGATCACATAAAGATAAGACATTATGATCTTGATCCATTATTAGACCTCATTCATCAATACTGAAGCTCAACACAATCAACCAATATGAATATGAAAAATATAGACACCAGTAAACAGTCACCAGAACTCAGAACTTTGCATCAACAACTAGAACCACATGTAACTTCAATTATCATAGTTCATATGGTATACGCTAATTAGATGTATCTAACCTGTGTGTATACGCGCTTTTATCAAAGTAAACCAGCGTATACATCTGTAAATATTCATTCACAATTTGTAGCTATTCCAGACTTGAGTTAGATCATAATATTTACAGAACATTACATGCGTCAGTATATAAATCTAGAATAAGCATGATCAAACCATATAGACATGATCCATTCCAAGCCATAAGATCCTGATCCATCATTAGATCTTGTCCTCCATCAACCGCTGACATTCCTCCTTGGCTCAGATCAAGCAAATCATCATAAACCCATAACCTGCATACTGGATCTCACACTACATCAGATATTCGAGACTTTCTTAGTGTCATTGCCTAATGATCTTCTCCTCCTTTTATAGTCTTAGGCCTTAGTCAATGCCATGGTCCAAAACCACTTAGAACCAATACCTTGGTCTAAATACCTGGGGTCAATACCTCGGACCAAATACCATGGACCCATACCAAAATACCATGGTCCAAATACCATGGACCCAAAAACTTAGTTTCCGACATGCACGCGCTTTTCCGTGCGTGAAAGTGCGTGTATATGCATACGCATCTTCTGCTCAATGAACCTGCGTATATATGCAGCTTGGTCAAGGTAAACCTGCGTATAACTCTTTTTCTTTCATTCTGTGAGCCTGAACTGTGATTCAATACTGTTAACCTGTAGTACTTTAATCTTCATCATCAAGGACAACGCTTGCATTATAACGTTAATTTGTTGCACTGTGAACTGTCATTTCCTTTGAACTCCCCTACATCACATCTGTTAACACAACTACCATGTATTAATATCACATCTGATATCTCTTGTGAAGATTCATCTAGTTACCAAGTATAAGTGACTTGTTCTGCTATAAAAGGGTTGCCATCAAGTACAACACATTCATCATAATGCCAACAAAATTTTTTAATGTATGAAATGTAAATAATTATTTTCTAAATTTAACAATTTTTTGAAGTGGTCATACTTCTTCATATATATATATATATTAATTGGTAGTGAGGTTTTTAATGTTTTGCATATTTAAAGAAGAAGGTCGATATTTTGAATTTGATATTCTACATATTTATATATCGTTAATTAATTTTTCAATGCACATGAAATAATTGTCTCTAAAAAACAATAATTTTTAACAATTAACATAAAAATAACCATTTTCAGCATAAATTTAACTAAAAAACTACACATTTTGATAATTTTTTGTAATTTTTTTTGCTGGAAATAACATGTTAAAATCACAATTTTTTTAGGAAAATTTTAACTAAAAATGGTTAAATAATAGTTTTTTTTTTATGAATTTCATGTCAAAAAATAATAATAATCACAGTTTTAAAAAAAAAAATAATGATTAACATAAAAATTAATGCGAAAATCACATAATACAAATATTAAACACATTAACAACATTATTTGAGTGCTTATTCTTCTCATAAAATGTCAAATTCAAAACATTACAAGTATAACTAATTAATAGTTACAAAAATGAGCTTGATTTCCAAGCATAACTTAAATTTAATCAACAATATCACGTAATCCAAACTCTTCATCCTTTACAGTTTCATCATTGTCTTCTTCCACAATATTTTTTGCGTCATTCTGTTCATTTTCCTCTTCTAATGGATCTTTGATGTCTGTGAATCTCCCAATGTATATCTTTCCAATCATTCCATGTAATGGTGGTTGGGGTTCCTTTGCCTTTTTTGCCACATGTGATTCACTAAAGTCTCATTTCTTCAAGCAAATTTCTTGCATTGTATCTAGAAGACATTGAAGAGCATTAATTCTTTGTTGAATAAAATTGCACTGTATTGGATCTTTTTCGATGGCAATGCAATTTCTTCATTTTTGAAGGCAACATGTTAGTGTTGTACCTAATTATCAAGCACAAAATAAATAATGAAGTAAATTAGTACAATGACATATAAATTAAAAAATAAGATATTGAAATTCAATTCCATATAATAAAACTCACCTAAGCCAGAAAATAAATCCAGAACCCAATCTCCTTCATCTGAACATATGTCTATAAGATAGTTAATCAATAACTGTGATTTTTTATAAATGTTAACTCTCTCTCCTTTTGCTTCTTTGTCTTAATATGTTAGTTTTCTCACAACAACATCATAAGTCAATACTTGGCTATGAATCTTTCCATCTACCCGATTAAAAATCATAGACATATAGCTATCATCTTTTGCCCAACTATCAATATGGATGAACTCACAATCATTTATAAATGGTTGATCTTCACGATTAAGAAGATTTGACTTTTGTTTGTAACATAAAATAGTAAAAGTTCAATTAACTTATAAATAAATGAATTTTTTAACATTAATCAAATATACATTTCAAACGTCTTACCATGTAAGCTGCATCCTTGAGTTTGTTTTCCCCTTGAAGCTTGACAATACCATTGTCAATTGTGTGTCTGGATGAAATGTCACAAATCTCCACAATGGTGATGATGTGACTTCTAGAAATCCCGCAACCACTTTACCAAGAGCTTGATAAGTATAAGGGTCACTATCATAGTCAATGCTTGGAATATTGAAACCATGGGGAATATCTGCAAGAACTAAGGCATAATCCTTTTTAGGTATGAATTTTGCAAATGTCTTCACAGTCGACTTGTATTAATTGATATTGAATAGTGTCAAGCCCATTCCAAATGTATTGAGTAAGAGTTGGATCAAGTTCAACATTCTTACGACATTGCTTCTTCAGTCTTTCGATCTTAATTTTTTCAATAAAGGTTCTGAAACTATCTGGTGCTCCATTTACATCATTCCTCATATTTAATAAAATAAACAAATATATGTGTAAGTTATAAAATAAAAATAGTATATAGATGAATAAAAATGAATGTATAAATCAACATACCTTTTCAAATGCAAGATAATATTTTTTTAATGTTGATGTAAAACTTGAATCTGGATAGTTGCGTACAACATCATCCCAACTATCTTCATTCAACCATTTGTTCTAGAATTTTCGTGTAAACTTTGTGACTGCATAAATAAAGTAAAAAAGTTAATATAATGATATGTATAACAAATACTACCAAGAACAATATGTTATATTTAAAAGAAAACTATAATCTAGAAATAAGTAAAAATAATTCAACAAACTTACTTTTGAAATTCCTAAGACATTTCCTCCAATGATAATTCCCTGACCTCACACGAGATAATATTGCTTTAACAAGTTTTTCATCCTTCACTTCTTGCAATGCTCTCCAAGGTGTGATAATCATATCTTCTAGAAGTTGCTTCATTTCAAGACCTGATTTAATGTTGTTACATATCAATGGTTTAGACCTTTTGACCTTTTGGTTTTTAATGCCAATGTTCTCCCACATGCTAAAAATCTCATTAATCAATTCCCATCTCTCTCCAATTCTAAATGCCAACTGGAAAATGTTATCAATACCTCTGAATAAATCAGTATTTACTTTGTTGTCTTTTGAATTGATTTTCTCTTCAATTTGATAGCCTGTTTCATTACAACATTCCTTTCGGAAATCTACAGTAACATTTAGCTTATCCCCACCACATTTTTCTTCAAATTCACTATGAATAAATCTAACCCTTTTGATGAAATTCATAGACATCCTATATTTATTATCTAAATTATGATCCCATGCCACTAACTTTGCTTCTATATCTAATAAACTAGCATAAATGATACATTTCATTGTTTCAAAACGTGGGTTATTGGGATATTCCTCCATCAATTGTCTTTGAGTTTCTACATAATGGTTCCCCCCAAGCACATAATAATTATATTCAAAACATTTTGACTTATCAAATGCTTCTTTGTTGGGAACTTGAACTGGATCAACAAGAAGCACATAATTAACCACATGAGTATATGGATTGTACCTCATCAATGTCTTCAAGTTATGAACATGCAAATGGTGTGGCTTCCTAATTTAATATTTACATTGTCTTTCACTTGCCTTATAGATTTGTCTGACATTAAGCTGGAATGTACAACCACCCTCAATTAAGTTTCTCTTTGTCAAATTTTTTCGAATGGCATTTTGTTTTGTTTTAATAATTCCATCCTCTAAATCATCTCCTAGTGTAATGATTTCTCTGCTTTCTTTTGAAGTTTCACTAGGTTCTTGACTATTGGTAATGATTACTTCAGAATGTTCAACTTTACTTTTCTTCCTCATAACATTCTCATCATTAACTAGAACAAATTTATTCTTGGGCATTGTTACTTTTGGTCTTTTACGGCTCATCTCCTTTCTAACATCAGTTCCAATGTCATCCTCAGTAACGGAAACATATTCTTCAATGCCAATTTCAACTTCCTCATCTTCAAAAGTAACAGGTCTACCTTTTCTAGATTTATCCACTAGAGGAATTTTTTTTCTGATCACTTGGATGTAATTTTGTAGCATCATGAATTACTACAATTTTTCTTGTTTGTCATATCTTCTTCTAACACTGAGTAGAAACTGCTGACAACTTTCATAATATCATGTTCTATGAAATGAATGCCTCCCAACATAATTAAACAACTTTCAACAAAATTCTGCCAAACAAAATATCATATGTCTATAAAAACAAAGTTATAAAAATAAAGTGAGACAGTTACAAGAACGCAAAACACAAATATAAATAACAATACTTACGATATTTCGTGTCATCTCATTTACAATTTGTTTACACAACTTTTAGATACCTCTCTCGTGTCATACAATGAATACGATAACTGGTATTTAATCCTTTTATGTAGCTTGGGCGCTTTTGTAAGTATGTAAACAACTTCACTATCTAGTACCAAACACATGTCTATGACCTTTCCCAGCCCGTCATAAATTCCATTATCGTTAAGTCTATCAACATATAGATATATATGCACATTTTGGCTTTCTCTTTCTTTCACATACCAAACATTTGACGGAATTTTCACTTCTTTTGATTTCTTCCAGTATGAAATCATCTTCTAATAATTTGAGGCACTTGAAATATTTGTAGCCATCAGCTCAGGTGGGTTTTGTTCAATAGTGTTTTTTGAAGATCCACCTTTAAGAGTATTTGGTCCAGAAAGATTCATAGAAATCTTCTTTGATGTCATTTTCCTGAAAAAAAAAAAAAAAAAAAAAAAAAAAAAGAAGAAGAAGAAAAAGAAAAAAAAAAAGAAGAAGAAGAAGAAGAAGAAGAAGAAAAGAAGAGAAGAAGAAGAAGAAGAACACATATAAATCATTTAACCACAAAAAATAATAACTTAAATTAACAAAGAAAACAATAAATGTTAATTAATTTTGTAAAACATAACAAATTAAAAAAATACATCACCCTGCCGCCCCACCCTAGAAATCGATCGGCCAACTATATCGACAGTTCGACCCAGCCCCCCTACACCACTATGGCGGCCCAACAACCACCCCACCTCCCGACCCCCAGCCCCACATGACCCCGACGGCCCAACAACCCGTCGCCGAGCCAGTTGTTGGGCCGTCGGGGTGGGAAGGGGGGTCGGGGGTCAGCCCATCGCCCCACCTCGGCGTCCCAATGACTTGCTGCCCCGGACAACTACTGGGCCGCTGGGGTGGGGCGGGGGTGTTAGCGCTTGACCCTCCGCCCTACCCCGGCAGCCTAACGGCCAGCCCAGGCGATGGGTCGTTGGGCCTCTAGGGTGGGGCGCGAGGCCGGGTAGGTTGTTGGGCCACTGGGGTTGGGCGGAGAGTCGGGCACCAACGACTCCACCCCACCCCGATGGCCCAACGGCATGTCCAAGTGGTGGGCTGATTCTCGGAATCGGGTCCCCGGGGTGGGGCGGGATGCCGGGTTGCCAACCCCATCACCCCTAACCCACAGGCCCGTTTGGTCGGAGGAAGCCTAAGCGGGCCCACCACGCCCACTGCGGATGTAGTGGATAAATCTGTCCTACAAAAAAATTTAATTTCTAAAATAAAAATTAAACTTCATTAAACATTTTTAATTTTAAAATTTGCAAAGCAAAAAAATTAACTAACCTTTCAAATGTGATAATCCTCCATTGAATATGTTGTTGATAGCAATGTAGCTGCTCCACAAATTCACTCCAAGTCTTAACGAACCTCAAAAAACCTTGATGTGATGTGAGTAATAGTGATAATGAAATTTATTATATAGGTGAAATTATGGAATTGTTTTATTGTATGGTTAATGTGGGATTAATTTGTTTTTATAAATTTTAACATGTTAATTTTGTTACGCCGATATTGGAAACTATGATAAAGTGAATATTATGGAATAATTTGTTTTACAGCACGGTGAATGTGAGATTAATTTGTTTTAAAAGGTATAATAAAAATTAAAAAATAAATTCAAGTGTCTAGTAAATATTATATAGTTTAAGTATTAAATTAATTTAGGTAAAACATTTAAGTTCACAATTTAAAATTTAAAATGTTTTTAAAAAATAATAAATAATAAATAAATAAAAAAAATTAAAATTAAAAAATTTCAATAAATTATAGAAGAAAATAATGGAGGAAAATACATGAAACAAAATTTTTGGAGGGAAATTTTCATTCTTTAAGCTATACAATATCATTGGGAGAGTTTGCATTTGTATCATTCAACCTCTTCTATTTGAAAGGGATGGATTCTTTTGATAGTGAAGTTTCGTTTTGTGAAGCATCAACATCTTCACCATGTAACAAATCTATTCATATTGATGAATATAACAGAAATTCTTCCACTATGGATAAAGAGTCAATTCTTCCACTTAGTCCTGATCCTAAGGACTATGAGAGCAGCACTGATGAAAGACGGGATGAATGATTTCAAATAAATAAAGAGTCGCGGTTTCCACTTAGTCCTAATTCTAAGGATTATGAGAGCAACAGTGATGAAGAGCATGATGAAGAATTTCAAAAGAATGGAGTGTCACAATGTCCACTTAGTCCTAATCTTATGGACTATGAGAGTAGCAGTGATGATGAGCATGATGACGAATTTCAAAAGAATGGAGCGTCACGGTGTCCACTTAATCCTAATTCTGTGGACTATGAGAGTAGCAGTGATAAAGAGCATGATGAGGAATTTCAAAAGAATAGAGTGTCATGATGTCCACTTAGTCCTAATCCTATGGACTATGAGAGCAGCAGTGATAAAGAGCATGATGATGAATTTCGAAATAATGGAGTGTCACTGTGTCCACTTAGTCCTAATCCTATGGACTATGAGAGCAATAATGATGAAGAGCATGATGATGAATTCAAAAGAATGGAGTGTCACGATGTCCACTTAGTCCTAATCCTATGGACCATGAGAGTAGTAGTGATGAAGAGCATGATGAAAATTTTCAAAAGAATGAAGTGTCACAGTGTCCACTTAGTTCTAACCCTGTGGACTATGAGAGAAACAATGATGAAGAATTTCAACTGAATAGAGTGTTACAATTTCCACTTAGTCCTAATCCTATGGAATATGAAAGCAGCAGCGATGAAGAACATGATGAAGAATTTCAAAAGAATGAAGTGTCATGGTGTCCACTTAATCTGAATCCTATGGACTATGAGAGCAGCAGTGATGAAGAGCATGATAAAGAATTTCAACTGAATAGAGTGTCACAGTGTCCGCTTATTCCTAATCCTATGGACTATGAAAGCAACAATGATGAAGAACATGATGAAGAATTTCAAATGAATAGAGTGTCACAGTGTCCACTTAGTCCTAATGCTATGGACCATGAGAGCATCAGTGATGAAGAACATGATGAAAATTTTCAAATAAATAAAGAGTCATAGTTTCCACTTAGTCCTAATCCCAAAGACTATGAGAGCAGTAGTGACGAAGGACAGGAGGAAGCACTTAGTCTATTATGGAACCAGCTCAAGAAAAGATAGAAAAGATAGATCAGCGCCTTAGAATTCAGCCTCTTCGAGGGCGCAACCTCCTTTACATTACATAAATGAACAATTCTTGGATGATTCAAATGAAAAGACCTCCTCTCTATATATAGGAGT
>APFE031440130.1:17179-28064 GCA_000404065.3 Pinus taeda
AATATATATATAACCATTAGCGATTGTATGTTAGTTATTTGGCCATACGTGGCGATGTTCACTGGAGACGGTTTCGAAGAAGAAAATGCACTCACGGCTCCATGGTTTCCACCAGCAAAGAATGCAAGCAAGGGCCGCTCTAGAGTAGACGGACGGCCAAGCAAGCCACTCATCTGACCTCGTCCCAAATTTATCTCCGGAAGTGTTACATATTTTTGTGGGATTGAATCCTTCTTAAAATTGTACTCATATGCACCAATAAACATATAAAACTCATCAACTAGCGATGGAGGCATCCTTGCCAACTCCTTGCAACACCAAGAGGAACCTCCCTCATTTTTCTTCTCCAACTCCCACAAAATCACGCTCTATAAACAAAGAACGCTTCCATTCGCTTGGGGTTGTTGAAGTATTCCCGACAAAAGTAGAACCCGCAACTGGCAAATGAACAAGTGAGAGAAATGGGCCAATCGAGATGGCTGGACACCTGGATCAGGAAATGGAATGAAAAATGAGGTGTCGTCTCACACGCAGGAAGCTATCACACCCTTACTGATTTGAGGTTGCTTCTGACAGTAGAGGAAACCATGTAAAGATCTAAATGTTTCTATGTTCTTAGAATGACACTGACAATACAAGTGCAGTAGGTTAATTTGTTTCCAAATCATCAAACACTACTTTTGGGTTGTCATAATTTTGGGCAAAGATTTACCCAATACATTCAAATATAGCTCCATCTCTCGTGCTTCCAGAATTTTTGTATAGTCTTCGATTACTTCGAGCTTCGAACCTCTACACACAGGAAAAAGTTTAATATAGTCTTCCATTTCCGGCCTTAATTCTCTTTGGGAAATTGCACTTTTTGCACTGAACCATTGTTCAGTAAATGGGTTATGTGCATGACATTTTGTTTCCCAAATGGTTTCTAGGGTTTTACTATTATACAGTCTCTGAGTGGCATCTTGGTCAACCGGTAATCAGATGAGATTGTAAGCAAATTAATGGCTATAGCGTCCATATATTCCTCTAGCACATTTTCCATCTCAAATTCATTGCGTTCTAATGAATGATCAACTCCGGTCTCAATTTCATTGTTCTCTGACGAATACTCACCTCCCACCATTTCCATCTCAATTTCATTGCTCTCCAATGAACGATCAGCTCCCAACTCGATTTCATTTCTCTCTAACGAATACTCAGCTCCCATTTTGTGACTATTCAATGAAGCTTTGTTCTAAATCACTTCGCTTGGCTAGTTGGTTTGAAAGGCTTTCCAGCGTCCAACATTTTTATCTATCTCACCAGACTCGGTGAAATTGACTGAGCCATAAATACTCTCTCTAGTGGGGACATTCCTTGTTCCAATCTCAAATGTGAAAGTATCGCTAATTTGAGACGTATTTTTTGCTTCTAAACCTCCAAATTTAGTCCCAAACTTCTCCACTTTATCATCCCCCTCAATGGAAACTTAGGACAATTTTACAGACTCGACAATATCATTATTCTCAATAGAAGGCTGATCAACATTTGGAAAGAGAAAATAATTCTGCAAATGATTATCATCTTTATCTTTATCAAATATATCATTTATAACATCTTCATTTTGATTATCACTATTCTGGTCAACATCTTCTTCTCCTGTTTCACCTTGTTCTGTTTCCTCACTTTCACTATCATCTTCCTTATTATTGATTTCCTTTTGACATTCATTAACTTCTACACTTGATTTTTCTAATCCCTAAAATGCTTCTTGAATACTAAACTGTTCAACGTAATCAGGACGTGAACATAACGGCACATTGTGCGGCAAACTACGTTCAAAGGCACACATGATTATATCGTGTGCCATGGCTCTGATACCACTATAACATAAAAAATATGCTGAAACAAGGACTGATAGCTTGAAGACTTTAATATAAAAATACACATAGGTATTTGTAAATATAAATATATTATATATATATATATATAATATATTTATCTATATATTATATATATAAGATTTTGAAGTACAAGAGGACCCCGCTTTTAACCTCACAGGTGACCTTCGTGAATGGCATGTCTTTTATACTGCCTTTTTCACTTAAATTTAGACTAATTAACCTAATTATATTTAATTATTTAATATTTATATTTATTTTATTTAGCTAATTGTTATGAATTATATTCATAACAGAAATGCTAGCTCAACACAAGACGCACAGTTTTTTCTTCGGTGGATTTTCACATAATGTATTTCTTAGTGAAAACATTGAATACTTCCCCTTATTCAAAGTATAGTACCTAAGGCAAATTAGACTCTTTAGGGCTCAAGGCTAGGTCAACAATCAACAATTGGCTCATGAAGAAGGCAAGAAAGTCAGAATATGGGATTTGAACCTTGATGAAGGACAACGACAACTTTCCTTTCTACCACTTGAGCTACACCCCATTCACAAGAGGCAAAGGTATGTTGCATGGCTTGATTGACCATAACATGTTTGACACGAAGTTTGAGTGGATTTCCCCACATTACATGTTTGATTCTACTTAAAACATTTTTTTTAAACTTTGAAACATCGAAAATTGGGTCAGTTTCATACTCACATGACATAGAGTCAATTCCCACCGCTACCACTACACCTCCAGGTGTCTATGTATGCACCTTCCATAGGAACGAATAAATCGAAGGGGTTTGAACCTCGAACCTCCTAGTACATAACACTTAATTTTCATGGTCATCACCAATTGATAAAAAAAACTCATATTTTTTTACTAAAAATTAAAGGCTTGATTTAATTGACAGGCCCTTGAAATTTATTAGATTAGCCAACACAAATCTCCTATTCTTAAGTGAGAACAGAACATGGATGCCTAATAAACAAGAAGTTATATTTGACTTTGAGCTTCCATCTCAAAATAGAAAGAAATCTCCTTTATCTTAAACTGGCTCACAAAACCATTGAAGTCCCTTCTACTGCCATGTTGCATGTTTCAATTTTTTCCATTAACCCTTGACCAATGTAATTTTTTAATAACCAAGTTTGAGAATGTAAATAGGCATCCCAAAAGCAATACTAATATAAATTCTCAGCAGCTCTTTTACCTTCATATATCATATCATAATTTGATAATTGTGCTTAGAGATGACATGCTTTTGTAAAGGGTCTTTGATTATATATTCTAACACTAAAATTACCAAAGTTGTAAACACTTGAGATTTCTATTTTTTCCAACCTCGTCTCCAATTTCCTTTTGACAATTAAACTGTCGTAGGAGACATCAACATGATTTCCATTACACAATCTAAACTTTACTAAAATTTTCCTTATGCTCCTTTGAGTTGTCAGCTTAGAATTATAACGTTTATCCCGTTGTAATATGTACTTTACCGATAATAGGAGATTTTTACACTGAAGGTGTTCTCTTTGCAGGATTGGGATGAGCAAACATTGTTAAGCCCGGCCAATCCCAGTGTCTCATTTTCATCGTTCTATCAAATGAAAATATAACACGTGGAAAAATCGTTGTCGGTTTCTCATGTCATTTAAATATTTTCCGATTGCTAATACAGACATGCTTATATGAGCAAATCCAAAGTCTACGCAAGCAAGGCCAAAGTCATTCTCTCCAATTCATTTGTACGTGCAGTGACTTTAACTGACGCTTTCCTGATCGATTTATGTGCTTTAAAGGAATCCATAGCTACTTGACTCTTGTCATTAGATTTGGTAACATTCAAGTGCTTTGAGTTACTACTAAGTTCACATTTCTAAGTTAATACTAATTTCACATTCTCACTTTGAAACCAATACACGAGTATCATAAAAGTCGTTGATCTTGATCACAATTTCCCTTAGGTAGTCCAAATCATACTACAAGATAGTTGACCAATCAATAAAAGTTAGTTACATTTCATAGATGCTACATTATAGTATGACATTTATCCTATACAATCCATCTACTATACAAAATGCCTAACCTTATAAATTCACGAGGATATAGTTGTGATTTACCACTATTTTTGTGTCATTGGCATGTCTTTCTCACAAGAACATTCTGTAACTCCCACCCTTACAATACATACCATGTACCCCCAGGTCCCCCATAGCTGGGAGAACAATACAATATTTTGTACTTTTGCTCTGTGGACATGAAAAAATTTGGTTCTTTCTTTTTGAGAAAGAACAAAAAGAAAAACCCATGAAAGGAAATGTATTGAGTGCAAGAATAGGTATACAGCATACCTTTCTGATCACTACAAGTAGTTTCAGGATTCACCTTTCTGTATATGTATATCATTCCACCCGCACTTGTTGTTGTTGTTTCCATTTAAATGGATCAAGATAGAAAACATTTCGGCGTAAATTACTCTCAGTTATTAAGCGCTAGAACTTAAAATTGGCATTTAAAAAAACATTTATTTACAATGAATTATACAACTATTTTCTCTTATGCTCTCGACCTGCGAGAAATTCCAGAATACCAAATAAGTGAAGAAATACAACCCAGAACAGAGAACAAAATGAGAAAAACAACAAGCATTTTATTATTTAGAGATGAAAACAATGTTCACTTGCCTCTTTGAGGGGAAACCTCCAGCAAAGCAAAGCTCGATTACAAAATAAGACTCGGCCCTATTGGGTTTATTTCATAAATAAAGGGGTTAGGGTTAGACCCTAACATGCCCTCCCCCATCAAAAGAAGCTTTGTCCTCTAGGTTGAAGCTGTAGAAATTGTTGAAGAATAGTGGCTAGTTCCTAGGTTGCATCTTCTGGAGAGGTGTCTTTCCACTTGACGAGGACTTCCTTGATCGTGCGGCTGTGTAGATGTCTTTCACAAATATCAAGGACCTGTTCAAGTTGGAGCCAGAGTGAACCTTCCTCATCCAATTCAGGTAGATTGGTTTGAATTCTACAATTGTTCCCCACCACTTTCTTGAGGCATGATATATGGAAGACTGGATAGATTTTTGAAGTTGGTGGCAAGGCTAGCTTGTAGGCTACTACTCCAATGCGTTGAATTATTTGATAAGGTCCGTAGAATTTGGGAGTTAATTTCTGGCAGCCCTTTTCTTTGAGCAATGTTTGCTTATATGGTTGCAGCCGTAGGAATACCTGATCCCTTTCTTGAAATGTGCGCTCTAAATGATGATGGTCTGCCTATTGCTTCATTCGATTCTAAGCTTGATGGAGATTCTCATTTAGACAAGCTATCATGGCGACATGGCTCTATAGGTGTTGATCAACTACTTGCACCTTAGAGCATCCAGGGATATAAGAAATAGGTGGTGGTGGGAGTTGGCCATACACTGCTTCATATGGAGTCATCTCGGTGGCTTCATGATAGTTAGTATTATACCACCATTTAGCTAAAGGTAGCCATTGTACCCATTGATGTTGCTTTTCTGAAGTGAAGCACCTTAGATATGTCTCCAAACATTTGTTGACTGCTTCAGTTTGACCATCAATTTGGGGATGATAGGCAATACTTAGTTAGAGTTGGGTGCCTTGTAGCTTGAAAATTTCTTGAAAAAATTTGCTGGTGAAAGTTGGGTCATGATCAAACACAATGGAAGTTGGCATGCCATGCAGTTTGAAGATCTGGTCCATGAAAGTTTGAGCCACCAAAGTGGGGGTAAATGGGTGGGGTAGAGCACAAAAATGAGCATATTTAGAAAGTCTGTCCACAACCACCACGATGACTAATTTGTTGCATGAATTTGGTAGACCAATAATGAAATTCATAGAAACATCCGTCTAGACAGAGGCAGGGATTGGCAATGGTTGTAAGGTTCCTGGTGACTTGACTGTTTCTCCTTTGTGACGTTGACACACATCACATTCAGCTACAAAGGTAAGAACGTCATTCTTCATGCCCATCAAAAATAAATAACGACGAGTGCAAGCATAAGTCTTCTTAAAGCCTGCATGCCCGGTAGTGGGAGATGAGTGCAATTTTGCCAAAATGCGAGTTTTGAGGGTGGATGTCGGCGATATCACTACTCAATCCTTGTAGCGAAGAATCTCATCCTTCCAAGAGTAGCCAACTGAGGAATTACGATTTGCTCTCAATTTATTAATGAGTTGGGAGAGAGAGGGGTGTGAAAACCATTCCTTGCGAGCTTCTTCAATCCAATTTGTGATGGGAAGAGAGATTGATAGCAGGGTGCTTTCATCCTCAAATTGGTGTGATAAAGCATCTGCTACTACATTGTCACGCCCTTTATTGTAAATTATCTCATAATCATATCCCAACATTTTGGCCAACCATTTGTTTTGCTGTGGCGACGATAGACGTTGCTCCAAAAAAAATTTGAGGCTTTGATGGTCTGTGCAAATTTGGAAATGCCATCCCAATAAGTATGGTCACAGGGTATCTATTGCATGTAAGATGGCCATGATCTCTTTCTCATAGGTAGATTGTCCCATATGTTTCCCACTCAGTTGTTGGATGGTGAAAGCCAAGGGTCGACCTTCCCGCATTAAGACAACACCAATACTAGCACCTGAAGCATCACATTCAATCACAAAAGATTTGGTGAAATCGGGTAGTGCCAACACTGGAGTGGAACACATGGCCTGTTTGAGAGCCACAAACCCCTGTTGTGTTGCATCAGTCCAAAGGAATGAATTTTTCTTGAGAAGGTTAGTGAGGGATCTAGCAATGCGACCATAATTGCGGAAAAATTTGTGATAGCAACCAATGAGACCCAAGAATCCCCTCAGACTCTTCAAGGTTTTTGGTTGGGGCCAATCTTGCATTGCTTGTATCTTTTTGGGATCAACCCTGACACCTTCACGACCCGCAATGTGTCCCAAATACTCAACTTCTTCCATGCCAAAAGAGCACTTGGACAATTTGACAAATAATTTGTGATTCGGAAGCAATTGCAAGATCAAGTCTACATGATGGATATGTTTTTCCCAGGTTAGGTTGTAGATGAGAATGCCATCAAAGAACACAAGGATAAATTTTTGGAGATATGGTTTCAGCACGTGATTCATGAGGCTTTGAAAAGTGGATGGAGCATTACAGAGACCAAATGGCATGACCAAGAATTCATAATGGCCTTAATGAGTGTGGAAAGCAGTCTTGGGAATGTCTACTTCCTTCATGCAAATTTGGTGATAGCTAGAGTGAAGATCTAGCTTGGTAAAGAATTGAGCACCATGTATTTCATCAAGAAGATCATCAACAACCGGGATACGGAATTTGTCTTTGACAGTTAGCTTGTTGAGGGCCCGAAAGTCTGGATACATGCGCCATTCCCCATCTTTCTTGAGCACCATGACCACTGGTGATGAATAAGGGTTGATGCTAGGACAAATAACACCTGCTTCAAGTAGTTCCTTGATGATTTTTTCAGTTTCATTATTTTGGGCAAAAGGATATCGATATGGGCGCACATTAGGTGGTTGGGCCCCTGGGACCAAAGTGATGCTATGATCATGTTCCCCTCTAAAGGGTGGAAGATCTTTATGTTTGTCAAATACCGGTTGGTCGCAGTTTAAGACCTGTTGCATCTCAGGATGAATATGAAGAGTAGTGGGTTCTATGGCTTGGATTGCATTAAACTGGGCGATAACTCCATGATGGCCCTTTTTCAACAACTTTTCCATTCGATGCGAGTTGATGATAGAAGGAGCACCTGCTTGGAGTCCACGAGGGTGCGCATGTGGTCATTCTGCTTAAAGCTCATATGTAACTCCTGGAAATCCATTGTGATTGGGCTTAGTGTGTGAAGCCATTCATCGCCCAAGACAATGTCACAACCACCCATGTTAATCGCAAACATGTGGGTCTTTAGGTGGTAGTCTCCCATCTGAAGTTTAATATTTTCGCAGCGGCCTTCACATTTCATTGTCCCCCCATCAGCAATCAGGACCTGGAAATTAGAGATTTCCCTTACAAAACAGTGAACAGCTTCGGAAACTCGCTGATGGATAAAGTTATGAGTGCTACTACTATCAATCAATACTACTGCAGGGCGATGTTTAATAAAGCCTTTGATTTTGAGAGTTTGGGGCGCAAAAAGGCCCACCAAAGCATGTAGGGAGATAATTGGTTCCTCTGGTGTCGCTATGAGCTCATTGTCCTGTTGGGTTTCCTCAACTTCGTCCTCTGGTCCCCCAAGGGGTGGGGCTTCCTCACATGGGTTGTGATCAGTAACATCAATTTGAAATAATTTTGGTTCCTTACATTTATGGCCCGGGGAGTATTTGTCATCATAGTAGTAGCACAATCCTTATTTTCTTCTTTCAGCCATTTCTGCCAGAGACACCTTTTGAACCTTAAGTGTTTGGGAAGGGCCCTAACCCTGGGTGGGGCGTCCCTTGGCTATGAAATTTGGACAAGGAGACTGGGCAGCTAAAGCACATTCCACTTCGATAGCCTTTGTGCAAGCATCTATCCATGTAGGCGGGTGGTGCATCCGGACATGGGCTTGGATGGCTTCTTTGAGACCACTTATAAAACATTCCAAGTAGAATTCATCTCCTAAACCTTCTATGTGGATGGCCAATGTCTCAAAGGCTGCAATGTAGTCTTTTACTATGCCCATCTATCAGAGCTTAGTAAGACGACCCAAAAAATTAGATTCTCTGTCAAAGCAGTCACAAAGAGATTTCGAGAACACCTGCCAAGTTATGTTCCTGGGATAGCATTTTCGATGCCACTGCCACCATTGTCATCTCTCTTAGTCCAAGTAAAGGGTTCCTACACGTAGTTTAGTTTGATCATCTTAGATATCATTCAGAA
Organism: Pinus taeda; assembly: GCA_000404065.3. Classification (NCBI taxonomy): domain Eukaryota; kingdom Viridiplantae; phylum Streptophyta; class Pinopsida; order Pinales; family Pinaceae; genus Pinus; species Pinus taeda. The sequence goes on from APFE031440130.1 coordinate 25,919, forward strand.
TGAAATATTGTTCCATTTGTGCTACCCACAATGCCAGATTAGAGCCATCAAATTTATACATGTCCAACTTGGGTGGCCGAGGGTGGGAATGCTGGTGATTTCCATGGAAGTGAATATGATGGCTAGATTTTCCTTCAAGGTCTTCATTAATACCATGTGCCTCAAGATGCAACACCGACATGCTCATATTGAATTGTGCCATGAATTTCTACAACTATTCCTGGAAAGACTCCATCTTTTGTTCAAGGCGCTTGATCTTCTCCTTGGCCATGACTTGAGCTCTGGTTTCTACCATACACAGGTCTTGGTCACTTGACGTCACTTTGAAAAAAATTGGGACCACCCAAAAATTGAAGCTGACGAGTGAATGGTACCACTACGATCAACTCGTCGTCCTGAATCTTATGGGCTAAGTCTCTTGTAAGCGTCCCGAGAAGGTGTCTCTTGTAAGCATCCCCACTGATCAATCCTGCAGTGGCCAAATTCTAGAAAACTTGATCTTGCCCAATGTCCTGCAAAAATCGGGCCCAGACTATAGGAGCCACAAGCCTCACTGCGAAGATGGTCAGATCTACCTGCAAAACCCCAAAGGCTAAATGTGAGTTGGACTGCAGCAACGACAAAACCCCAACTACTAGATCTAAATGGTACTGTGGCGATAGAACCTCAACTAATGGATCTGATTGTTGCGGCGGCGATAGAACCCCAACTGCAAGATTTGAATTTTACTGTGGCGGTAGAACCCCAACTGGTGGATCTGATCTAGAAAATAAGATAATGGGCGATCTTCAGAGAATTGAGGGAACTATGGTCTCAAAGGAGTGTCAGGTGCTACAAATCGCAATATACATAAGGGTCCAACAATAGTACTCGGCCCAATCTTTCAGGGCACTAACTAAGGAGGATCAACCATACCCTTAGTCGTACTACCCGACTACCCTATCGTACGTGCGAGTAATCTCCCCGAATGTTGTTCTCAATGTACTGTAGCAGCAAGACGGCCAACGGCTTATCTAAGGCGAGGTTTCAAGTGAGCCTATGGGGCTTCTGATATACCCAGAGGGTACATGGAAGGCATTATGTGTGTGGTTCTGTCTAATGCGCTACTACTTGAAGGGGTACCCATAGGAGTTACAAGGGAGTCCAACAAGCGTGACCACCTCTTGTATTTCCTGCATGCATGCCTCCCTAAATCTGCGGGTTTGTGCGCTCAACGACAGATTTTGTGGTTGAAAGACGCCGAAAAACGTCTCTAGCCTAAAAAAAAATTGCCAAAAATGGTGGTACCACCGGGCCTGGAAAGTGCTCTGATACCACTTGTTATGCTCTTGACCTGCGAGAAATTCTAGAATATGAAATATGCGAAGAAATACAACCCAGAACATAACAAAATGAGAAAAAACAAGTATTTTATTATTCAGAGATGAAAGCAATGTTCACTTGCCTCTTAGAGGGGGCAACCTCCAGCGGAGCAGAGCTCGATTACAAAATAAGACTCGACTTTATTGTGTTTATTACATAAATAAAGGTGTTAGGGTTGGACCTAACATATTCACTCGAATCATTGGCACATAAAATATATACAGAAATGTTGTATGGTCTGCTCTATAACCCGCTCGATAGGATCTCTCAACCATTTTTCTAAAAGATATGTAGAGGAAAGCTTGATTATGGCCATTGCAGCGAAATGATCTACTGCTCAGTGGATAGATCTCCTACAAAACCTTCATGCGCGAGTGATTCTTGTCCCAACCGTTCCTGTGACGTTTTATTTAAAAAAAAAAAAGAGAGAGATGAATAAACACACCCAAAAAAATCACATATAGCATGTTGTAATAAACTCTGGCAGTAAAAAACAAATTCCCCCGAGTTTATAGAGAAGAATGAACGAGTATTCAGAAAAATAATAAATAAAAATGAATACATTACCTTGTAAACTAATACTCGCCTCTTTGAATCGTGACATTGTCCCTCTAATTTCATCGATTTATTAATCATAAATGAAATAAACCAAAAATCAAGTTGTCATCCATATTTTTCCATATGAGAAAACTTAATTAGAAACAATTTGATCGTCTTACGCAAAATATTTATCTTTTTTACACTTCCATTTTAAAATTACATTCAAGATCATTCTGTTAAATAT
>APFE031440130.1:28084-42601 GCA_000404065.3 Pinus taeda
TTTTTACAAATTTGATTTTCTTTGTTAATTTGAGTTTTTGTTGTAGCTCAAAAGACATGAACTAAAATAGTACTCACCTCCCTTCCCCTCATCTCCTTTTATGATACATATGGTTTGGAAGCAAGCAAAATTTGATGAAATTTTCAAGGCTCTTGATTACGACCATGTCGCGTGATAATTTTCCTGAGGTGTGCAACACCCTGCCATGACCACCCTAAATTGTTCTCGTTTAATACAATAGTTAATAGTGCAATTATAGGCTTGCTCACATCTCTAAGGTCTTATCACACATGTTAGGTGTGCAGTGGGATGTAAGTGCAAAACAAGCCACATATGTGGAGCATGTGTCGTAGTAAGGTGACTTTCTTCCGCATATTGATTGTCTTCGCTGCTCTCACATTAGTAGGGCAATGGTTTAGCGATATATACCTCTTGAAACATTCATAACATTCTCTTCCTCATTCTCATCTGGTGCCTATAGCTCATTCTTCCTACTGTCTTCCTCTACATGTTCCTTCTTGGCATATGACAATTTTGTTTCCATCCATCACACCCACCCCATAGCACACACTTCTCTCCCAGGCTAAACCAGTTCACCCAAGCGAACTGGGTGAAGAATTCAACACATTCCCCACTATCAAAGCCTTTAACATTTTGAGAATGTGATATGATTGACTCAGGAGCGTTGCTAGGCGAATACAAACTGTGGTGGGAGATATGGCTACTCAAAGAGAGATTTCAAAATCTTTTAAGCTAGAGAGATATACCATCCACTACCATATTTTTCATATTTTGCGCTACCATAGTTCTTTATGCCACACTTTTCTAATTAATTACAATGGTTTTTGTTATGTATCGCTTGCGCCATTAGAGGTTCAGCCACAAGCTTCCTTCTAACAAAAAGTCTAGAAATTTTGACCACAAACTCTATGGTTGTTTAGCATCCCTTTGACACCATACACGAGGTAAGGCTTTCTTTTCCAATGTAGAAGAATGGAATAATATAAAAAAGTTTTCCATGGTTTAAATTATAGTAAACATTCAAGTCGTTGAATTTTAGTTCAAGTTTTGCAATTACTTTTTTGTGGCCAAATCATTTGATATTGATATGCATTTAAACAATTATATATTTTTTTGAATTGCAACCATAATTGCATTGATTTGGAAATTTGTAAGTCCAATCCTTGAGTATGAAGAAACTTGTAATGTTTCTTATTTACTTTAATTCTTTGCTTTGTGTTGCCCATTGATCTGAAAAACATTTTGATGAAAGTTTCCTGGATTGGAATGTATATGCTTATTCTATGGATCTATTTAGTCATTGTATGATGCACATTTCTTTGAATTTCAAATTTCAAACAAATCCACTCCAAACTAGGGAGGCTTCACTTTGTTCTTTTAGTGGCTATGTTTGGTCGTTGTTTGAGCCTAATTACTCGCTGGAAATATGTTGCATCAAGATATGCATACCATCTCACATAAAAATTCAGACTAGTCATCATGAACACTAGTGACATGGTAACTCTTTCTCAAAATACCTGAATTTCTTATACATAATGGTTCAACCACGATCTTTGTAAAGTACTTGTATAATTGTCATGTACCTTTGTTGTTTTGTATTGCATGTCTTACATTACCTATTACATAGTTTTCTTTGGCTCTTTGCCAACCTAGAGTTATAAGTTGTAACTTATCCAATGAAATGGTTTGAGAGAATACAAACATATACCTCTCGCATGTTATTTGTGGTTTATCAAAAAGGGATAATTCTTCAATATCCCAATTAAGAATGCATTTTATTTTGGTCAATAATGAAGAAAGTTTCTATCAATAATACAAAATTAACAGTATTACAGTGAGATATTTATCCCTATTATTTGTCTCTAATTAAAAATAGATTTTTACTCTATTAGAAATGAGAATTTTTATATTTAGTGATCTTGTTTTTCAAGATGATCTTCTCAAATTTCTATTCCTTCAGTGTAACTTTGCACCTTTAGGCACAATTGCTAGTTTATTTTTCTTAGGGAAAAGCACGAGTTTGAAACACCAGACATTGACCTCCAAAAAGCATTAAACACTCTAGTTAAGAAATATAGGTTTTTAAACTAACCTGCACAAACCCAAAAATTCTACGAATGCGGGCAAATAAAACATGCCATGATGAAAACTTGTTAAATAGATAAATATACAGCATGGTCAGACTCAGTAGCATGTGTTCACCTTCATAAAGTCAACCATTTAAACACGCTACGACTCATGAACTTCCAATCATTAATACAGAAGTAATTATAGGATTGCATGCAATCTTCACTTATAGACACCTCAACAGAGTTACTTCAGAATCATTTGATTTTTCTGCTACTTATGCAAACAAAATCCTATCATTCTCCCTAGTGGAAAAACGCAAAAACCATCCATCTATATTCCACGGTGGTTAGGACATGGGGACCGGGGGATGAGTTTCTCCGAGGGCTTGAGAGACCCCCCAATTATCAGGAGGGACAGCACAGGGGATGGCAGGGTGCAATAGGGAACAACCCCCCGTTCCCCATATATATAAATACTAAAAACCAAAGCTTTTCACATGTGAAACAAACTCTTTTCTTGCTGATGGCAGGTTTTGATTGCATAGCGGGGTCTTCCCAATAAAATAAAATAATACCCTCTTCTTAACTCTTTTTCTGAAGTTCACCATCCGGCTTGTCCCCTGTACCATTGACATAGTGGGATGCAATGGACATGTTCTGCAAAACATGGTCGTTAATCCAAGAAATCTTACATCAAGAAATGATATTTTCTTCTGCCTTTTATTCTCAGGCTATAAAAAAGATAGACATGCGGTGACTTTCAAACACAGAATAACACTGGATCTTGTAGACATTGTTAAGTGAACTTCAGTCATCGGATAGAAATTTACCCATATTTACAGATGATTTATTCTCTTTCTAAAGAAAAAGTCCACCCGCTTCCCAATTCTAAGACTTGCCCTAAGAAGAAGTCTTCATGTCCAAACATACAGAGGGAATAAATAAAGATTACAACATTCTCTGTAGCTGAAAAAAATTATGGAGGATTCCGTATGCAGAATCAGATAAATCATAAGAAAGAAAGAAAAAAATGTCAACTTAGCACAATTGGGAGCTAAGTTAGACATTTTAACAATGTGGAAATATATTAACTAAATGAAAAATGTTGTAAGCACCCTTTCACAACCACCCACATGTAGCAGTTGAATACAGTTCCTGAGATTTACAATCCTGGGGGTCACTCTACTATCAATAACGAGTATCAAAAATGTCTTATTAAGTTTGACATGTAGTCAAACATGGTATTTTTACCAGACACATTGAGGTTGCCCTTTGGATTTGGGGTCACTGTTAGAAGTTGCAGCAGAAGCCATAGAAGAATCCAAGTCCGTGTCATGAAAGTCAACAATTGGTGATACTGCAGATCTTCTCGCATACTCGTTGAATTCTTCTGCAACTTTCGTCCACACATTTGCAATTCTCTCTGTATACCCTACCTGCATACAAGTAACGTGTTAGAGTATTAAAAAAACATCAATCTCAGAAATATATATAATATGTTAATAGATGAAATGCATATAGAGGCCAGTTTATAACTTTATATTGTGGCGCCTCTTAAAACAATAAAATGTTTTCAACACATTTCTCTGTTTTGTTTCACAGTTCAACCAGATTCATTATTAATGATTACCTATCCATTATTCAAAGTAGAAATTGAGCACTTATTAAAATACAGGAACTCTGATATTGTTTGTGGGTTTTCTGTTATAAACATTTAGTGTCGTCACTGATCATTTCTCGTGGAAATTTTTCTCGTTGTGATCAAAATTTAATACCATGGACTTTCCCTGATCTTTTCTTGTGTCTACTACTGTTACTGATAACGCGCACTTCATCCAAGGGACAGCTGACTCCCAACTGGCTTCCAAAGAACAAATGCTACCTTCACAATAATTTAGTTTGTAATAATTTAGGAAAAGCACATGAATATTGGTGCCGATGTGAACTCAGATGTTTTCTCCCAACATGTTTCACTAAATGATCCACCATCCCTGATGTTTATTGAACTTCTTATTCTCTCACTCAAAGAAATTTTACTGACTATTTCGTAAATGATCCACCCCCACAAAAGACATCTAATATTCAATGATAGAGGTCTTGGAGATTAATAGCTGCCAAGTTGCTTCTCCGTATTAACTAAGTAGTAGTTTCAGACCTGTTGCCCCCCTCAAGGGAATCTACTTTGAGACCTGTCATGACACTTTCCTGCACCCTGCAAAAATGAGTTTGGAAAATAAAGTATGATAAGTGTGAAACAAATAATAGGCTCGCCCTATGGTCACTTGATAAGCACCTTCTCTATTTATATTTTTAGAAGTCAAGGGAGGATTCTCTATTCAGACGTAGGATGAGGAAACATGTAGGCTTGAATGAGTAGAATGAGTTAAGTGGAGCGAATAGAGGGTAGAATGAGTGAGATGTAGAGCAAGTGATTGAGATGTGGCATGGTAGAGTTGAGTGAACTAGGGGATAAGAGTAGTGAGTTGAAAAGGCACCCTCTTAAGGAAGAGAGGTGGCAATGCAAGTGAAGTGCACCCTCTTTGAAAGTGGAGTGAAATGAGGGCGAGGTGGAATGCATGTGGAGTGAGGTGGCGTGGGAGCCATGCATGTGGGAGTTTAATTGAGTTAAAGTGGGTGCCTCATTTTTATGCATCCATTTCCCATGCATGATGCATCATTTGCCTTTCATTGTGGGCCGTGGCATGTGTCAACCGTGCAAAGCGCCACATGTCACCCATGCATGGTGCCATTTGTCACTCATGCATGCAATCTCGAACTGCCATGCATGCATACAACATTATACTCATCAAACTCAGAATTTCATGGGGAGTCATCGGTGCTGTCAGAATATGCATGCATTATCTCAAACTCATGCATGTGTCTCAAAACTGTCAAAACTTATTGCATGTCGCATGTGAGCCATATGGATCCATACCAGAAACTGCTAGAAACTGTAAAAGTAGAAATACCATGCATGTCACATGCGAGACCATCATTGGGTCTAGAATTCCAAAAGGAATCTGAATATGGTGTCAGAATCGCCATGTAACATAATGCATGTGTGAAAACTCAACTGAAAGTAGAAGTGCTCGCATGTTGCATGCGAGTATATCACTGGTATCTTTAAGTGATGAAGATTCTCCTTGTATCAATGCATGTGCCATGCAGTTGCTTGATCTCCTCCAAACTGAAAAAATCTCCAGTGTCGTGTCTTGAGCCCTGTACTAAGAAAAATCATTGCACTAGTGTGCAACAGACTATGATCATAACTCAATTGGTATGCTCTTTGTGTTTGGATCTGTTATCCACCAACTATGGTTGACACCGAAAGGAGAAAATTTTCTCCTAGATGGTCCTCAGCTGGTAGCTAGCAAAACCTTGCAGCCACCAGATAGCTCAACGTGCCACCATCTCCGACACATGAGCTAACCGTTATGATTACTCAACAATCTGTTATGATCATATGTTTGAAGGTGGGCCTTCCAACCCCAAAGGTATGGCTTCCATTATGTAGTTGAGTAATTTTGCTTGCTTATCATGGACACTTATGGGCATGGATTAGTGGAGGAGTTCGGAGGAAAGAATGGGCTTGGTTTATACTCTTGTCCCTTGTCCAACTTGGTGGTTACCCTTGTATCATAGTCCAATGTGATCTCCTTTGTTGGCTACTAGCTTTAGGAGTGGCACTACATGGGAAATCTCGATTTTGGTTGCGTGGTCCCGCTCACTGACACCACATACACCACTCCCCTCCACTCACTATAACCTTTTTTCGCATATTTCCCATCTAGGTCCACATTTGTCCATTTTGTGGGTGATATCCCTAGGAGAAATTTTTTATCCTTGATGGTCCTCAGCCAGCAACCAGCAGCCACCATCTAGCTCATTGTGCCATTTCTTTGCCACTTGAGCTAGCCATGTGGTCCCTCGTCCATCTGTCATGATTGTATGTTTGAAGGTGGGCCTCCCAAACCTAAAGGTATGCCTTGTCATTTGGTGATTGAGTATTTTAGTTTATTTATCATGGAAATTCTTGGGCATGGATTAATGGGGGGATTTGGTGGAAAGAGTGGACTAGGTTTGTGCTCTTGTCCCCTAGGTCTCTTTGGGATGTTAACCTTAGACCTTAGTCCCGTGGGATCTCTTTTACTGACCTTTGGGCTTTAGGGATGGTACTACATGGGATATCCCGATTTTGGTTGCATGGTCCCACTCTTTGATCCACATAGATCACCCCCCTTCCGCTCAATATAATCCCATTCATCACTCTTCCCACCTGGCTACACATTCCTCCATTGGGTCCATAAAGAGTCAGCCACCCTCTCCCCTTTGCCCACAACTTGGGTCGAACTTGGAACGATGCTCGGAGGTTGATGCAAAAAGAAAAGAAAAGAAAAAACATAATTGGCCACATTCAACAAGAAATTGTACCACAAAATGCAAAAGATGGTCTGGACAAAAACATTTAGCACATTGGAAAAAGCCAATACATGAGCACTACCCGCTTCCATGGCCATCACCTTGGTTCCTATAGGCACTAGATGAGACGCCTTTATCATTCAGGAACCCATGATTGTCCCAAACCCCTGGTGGGCAATGAACTACCCCACCTTAAAATGGATATCCACTGCTATACTTTACACCTAAGTTGTAGGAAACATTGGAGAAGGGTCCATTTCTGGCTGGAAACAAAACGGAAACGAGGAAACTTGTACCGTACGGCCTGGAAACGCGTTCCCGGCTGTACTGGCCCGTTTCTCGAGGAGGAAACGTGGTCAGTACGGTCAGAAATGCATTTCCAAGCCGTACAATGGATTTTCCTCTTCTAACTTGACTTTTTCTTGTATTTTTTTTATGTTTTCGCTTCTAATTTTTTATTGGGCGACTAAAATATCTTCTGGATGCTTCTAGATGCCTCTCAAGTTATAAAAAATGGATTTTCTGAGTGGGGCAACCTAATGTTCAAGCCTATGGCCCTAGTGTTGATATGCAGTTCATGGTAATGTTAAATTCTTAAAGTAAAAGTGATATTCTCCTTTATTTTTGATTTTCATCCTTTTACTTAAATTTTTAACATTACCATGAAATGACTCAAGATGTTTGAGAGTGGTTTCGCCCTCATTGAATTTCATATGGAGAAAGTAGAATTTTAGATCTCACTCAAAATCTAGGAGACTTATCTGTTTTTCAAGATTTCAGGATTGGGGGATTACAATGTTTCCATTGGATTTTTCATGTACTAGGGTATGGAACTTGTATTTAATCAAGAGAACCAAGCCCTCCATGTAGGGGAGCCTCCCAATAATCAAGAGCACATAGGGTACTAGGGTATGGAACTTGTATTTAATCAAGAGCACTAAGGTCATTTGACTATGTAGGAGGAGACTCCCAATCAAGCACGAGACAAGAAATTAGAAATTTCTCGTGCCTGATTTTTGATAGTGCTATTTTCATTATGTGATCATTCATGAGTAAATGTGATGTAAATTTAGAGACTTATAGTTTATGCATTGACAATTGACAATTTAATCATAATGTAATAAATTAGAACGTATCATATATGCTTTATGATTGCACATATTTCTTAAATGTCCATATATATATATATATATATATATATATATTGCGTTTCCCCGTTTCCAAAATTTGCGGAGGTCACGTTTCGTACCCGTCCTCGTTTCAGAAACTCGTACCCGTTTCCCCGTTTTGTGCAACTTAGCTTTACACATCATGCTCTCATTCCCTTAAGCCTCGCGCAGTTAACCAAAGAAAAATCATAAAAGGAAAAAGGCATACGAAGAAGGGTAGAAAAATCAAGGTCAAGGCAACTCATGTAGCACTATTGCTCCCTCCTACACATCATTTACCCAAGTATGGGCTTCCCTTTCATTGGCTACCCTTGTACCATGGCATGTGGCCTAGGTTTTCCCCTTCATCCCCTACTCTGTTCCATCACTTTATCACATGCCACCACCATTAGAAGGATGTACCATGGACATACCACCCCTTTTAGAAACAGAAACCACCTAATAGAGTGCTTGGTTAGCCCCCTTTGAGATTGGAGACATTTTCACATGTCAAAGCCCACTATGGAAGGGCAAGCCATTATGAAATGCCCACTTGTTTTCCATGGTTTGTAAACTCTTTTACTTGATTTCTTTAATGACTTGGTGTACTAGAGTGCAAGGGGATGCATTAGATCTTATACAGGATTACAAATGGTCTCCATTTTGGGTTTGGTCTCCCTATACGGGGTCCTAACCCTCTAGAGGGCTACATTGGCACATGTAAGGTGTGTGTAGAGAGCCATGGGCCTCCACAACAGCAGACAACATTCCATGGATCCCCAAAGGCATTTAGAGATTGCTCGTGGTTCACCTATTGGACAAGGAAGATGCACCTGGTCCACCATGCCCAACCAGCTCCACAATTGCACTATACACTTGGAAAATGATCCAGGATCTATATGATGATGTAGCATCACTTATATCATCATACTAGCCCATGCGGATGGTTTACAGGCATCTTCGATCTGTTTGGAGACCCATTAAGACATTTGTGTGCCCCCACATCCATTTGGGAGCACCACAAATTTATTACTTGGAGAATAAGGGGCCAACCCCTTGTCCATTATTTTTGGTGTCCTTTTTCATATTATGGCACCTACAAACATCATTAGGCCTCCTCTAAGGCCCAATGACACGTGTTATTGATCATTCGACCCTCTTAAGAGGCTTACTCCTTTGTTATTGAGCTAGTTTGGTGGGCTTGTCACCAAAAGTACTTGTTATTTTACACATTATTTTATTCTAGGGGCTAAATTAGGCCAAAATAAGCTAAATAGAATTCATTAGACATTGTATAAATAGATGATGAGTTGATTCATTCTCTCATCATCACTTGGATTGATCATTCTCTGAAAATATTTTCGTTATTCTTTTTGAAGGATGAAATTGGATGGATGGATGAATTTTGATGTTTGGATATCTTCATTTTTGTCTTGGAGCTTCTACATTGGCATATGATGATGATTGGATATACTTGTTCTGACATCTAAGACCTCTTTTAATGTTATTTTGTCATTCTTTTCTATGTCACATAAATGATGATTTTTGCTATACTAGGACGAAATTTTGCTGCTTTTCTTGGATGAAAGGGTATAAATTTGTCTTTTATTAGCGTTGCATCATGTTATGGGCCATATTTGAATAAGTGAATGTTCCTAGAGATATTTCATTGAAATTTATCTTGACAGGTCATCACATATTGCAAATTGAAGTATAAAGACCTTGAAGTAGTTTTCCTCATGCCCTAATTGTCATGTGAAATATTTCTAAAGACCTCCTTGATGAAGTGAAATCATCCCAAACATTGGAATCATCTTGACTCAATTTCTCCCAGAGGATCAGGCACTGGTCCTCCATAGGTCATTACCCTAAATCATATTTTTCTCACCTTTCTCTCTCTCTTTTTAGGTCTAACCTACATGGGTCATCTAGGGCATCAACTATCTCAACATATAGCCATGCAAACACCTCGATTTTTGGTCCACAACTGCACTAGAGTTTGTTCTAGAGGCCCTCCAAATTTGAAGTAAATCCGACGATGGGATCTCGAGATATTGCGAGCCCTAGCTCGAGGACTGTTTCCTGCCCTAGGTTTCCCTTGGCTGGTGAACTCATTTGAATCATCGCATTCTACTCCAAAAAGATTTGTCCATTGATCCTCTTCTCTTCCACAATTAGGTCACACCCCTCCTTGAGTGACCAATCCCTCTTACTTGACCTAATTTTGGGTCCACTTGGTTGTGTGTGGTCTTGCAACTTTTCGAAGATAATCTTACAAAGACCATTTGGAAACCAAGTCTTCACAAGGGTTTTTAGGACTAGATCCCTCCTTTACAAAGCTTGTTTGCAAAACCTAGCCCTAGAAACTCTCTTGGCCCTTCTTATAGAGCTTTTCATCTTGCCACTTTGGCAAGCAAGCTATATGTTGAGCCTCTCTTGTGAATAGGCCTGTTCAGGAATCACTCTTTTCCTTTTTTCACCCATTTATCTAGGTGATTCCCTTCATACTGGGTCTCCTCCTATCGGTGAAAGCTCATAAAGATTAGGGAGCTTTAGTTGAGATGATAGTGGTTATTGCTCCATTGTTGCCCTTGACCTAGCAACTGCCCCTCTAGGACCCCTGCTAGTTTGAGTGGTAACAGGTCCACAAGGAGTTAGCCTCCCCCTCCCCTTTTCCACAATTTGGTTCAAACCCGGCACAATGCCCCGAAGGTTGATGCAACTAAAAAGAATGTAAAAATCATAATTTGGCCATTTACAACACGAAATGTACCATAAAATGCAAAAGATGGTCGGGACATAAAAATTCAACATGTGGGAAAAAACCAAACATGAGCTCTACCCCTTTATTATGGCCATCACCCTAGTTCCTAAGGCCCCTATGTGAGCTCCTTGCATCATTAAGGAACCCATGATTGTCCAACCCCTAGTTAGCAATGAACTGCCCAACCTTAAGGGGGTATTCACTGCTATATCATCCATATCATGCTCTCATTCCCTGGAACCCCAAGCAGTTATAAAAGAAAAATCAATAAAAGACAAAAGGCAATATGAAGAAGGGTGGTAAAACAAAGGCCGGGGTAACTCATGTACCACGATTGCTCCCTCCTTCATCTATACACTTGTGTGGGCTTCCCTCATTATTGCTACCCTTGTACCATGGCATGTGGCTTGGAGCCTCCCCTGATGCCCCCAATCCATCCCATCATTATGTCACATAACACCTTCCATTTGAGGGATGTATCATGGACCTATCACTCCCTTCAAGGATGAAACCACCTAATAGGGTCCTTGATTAACCTCTTTCTTGCACCTGGGAAGACTCGTACATTCTAAAGTCCATTATGAAAGGGCATGCCATTATGAAGTGCCCACTTGGTTCCATGACTTGTAAACTCATTTGCTCAATTACACAAATGATTTGTTGTACTGGAAGGTGAGGAGACGCATTGGATCTTATACAAGATTGCAGTTGGGTCTTCATCCTTGGGTTTGGTTTCCCTATACGAGGTCCAAGCCCTCTAGAGAGTCATATTGGCATTTGTAGGTCGTGCGTTGAGAGCCATGGGCCTTCACTATAGCAAAGAGAAGATAGCCACGCCATGGGATCTTTTAGCACCATTCATTGCTCGCTCGTGTTCCACTTATTTGATGATGATGATGCACCTGGACCACCTTGCCCATCGAGCTACACTCTTGCACCACACACTTGGCAGTTGATCCAAGACCCAAATGGGGTTGTGTCTCACCATGGGAGACAAAGGGAAGGCTTGCATCATTCTTCTGGGCCTTGCAGATGGGATACATGTTTGTTCGATTCAATTGGAGACCCATGAGGATGTTTTGTGGCCCCACAACCAATTGGGAGCACCACAAGTCATTTGCTTGGAGATCAAGGGGCTATCCCCTTCATCACTATTTTTGGAGCCCTTCCATTCATTTTGGCACATGTTGGACTTCACTAGGCCTTCAAACAACCCTCTTAGCTATTATATTATGATTTTGGCCCTCTTGAGAGGCTTATTTTTCATATTATGGAGTGTTATGAATAAAATATTCATTAAAAAAGATCAATTAATAAATAACACTAAAATAATAATATTAATAATAATAATTAATTAATTAAATTAGTGAATGTCCCATTAATTATGAAGGGGCATAGGTCAAAAGATGTGCCCGCTCATCTTCGTGGCCAATCACACCCTATATAGGAACACCACCACAAAGAATTGTAAGCACCATTCAGTTTTTCAATACAATACAGTTATTTATTTGACACTTACAAAAACAAAACTACACACAATATTCTTGCACTAGGTTTCTTGCTACAATGATATCAAAGCAACGTTCCTCTCGACTGTGTATCTTTGTGTCATCTGTACTCGTTGTGATAATCCCTTTGTTGCCTCCCAGTCTTTTGTCGCTCGTGTTTCCATCGTTGTACAATCCATAGTCGACCCTATCCGTTGTGCTTGCTTCTTGTCTGCATTGTTTCACTACTGACCAAATTTTTGTTGTCACCGCATTTATCAACCACCGAGCTTTCCGTTGTCACCGCATCCCTCTGTCATGACCAATCTTCAACCATTGTCACTTTGTCGTTGCCCAATCCCTCACTGTGGCCTTCTCACATTCTGCAGCTGTTGTTCTATCTCTGACAGTCATATTTTCGTTGTCCCCACGTTGTTTTTACCCCCATCGCTACAAGTCCGACAACCTTCTCTATCGTCGGTCACCTTGTTCCCAACAACTGTCACGATGTTTCAGATTTCATTCCATCGTCTTTTCCTTGACTCATGGCTTGGTGTATGTTAACATAACTTACAAAGTCATAAGTTCATAATATATAATATATTATATAAATAGATTAACATTATTGAATTAAAAGAATTTATTATATAATTCTATATATATATAATCAATTATAATAGTTAATTAATTTAATTTAAATTACAAAAAAAAGGAGAGAAAAAAGTAGGATTCACTAGGAAAAAATACAAAATGGTGAATAATGAAGAACTACATGCTGGCAATAGCCGTTGTAGAGACAACATCCATGGTGTACGATATCGTCTTGGAAATTTAGAAAAAGCACAGACAGAATTTAATGAGGGCCAAAGGAAGCTAACATTAATGATGGAAAAGATATTTCAAAGAGACGACAAGTTTGAGGAAACTACCAAAAGACTTGATGACCATAACAAATGACTTAACCAATTAATGAAGAAGGTGGACATGCTAACAATGCAAACTATTCAAAGACCCGAATCTAGCCTGCAAAGTAGGGTTGTGCATGAACTTGTTGATCCGCTTGGGATATGCTTTTCAAGTAGACAGTATTACACTAAATTTCCAAAAAGAGACTATCAACAGATTAAAAAGAAGCTCCCAAAATACAATGGAAAATGTTGATTTGGGGTAGCATTAGATGTGCTCTAGCCATGAAAACTGGTGGAGAGGCTAAAGCATATGAGATCTCCAAGACCCGGAAATCGTTTTGGAAAATCTCATATGGATGAAGAGTTATTAAAATAATTAATATTTTTAATAAGTTCCCAAGTCTCAACTTAGGAAAATAAAAAATATTAATGGATACTAATAAAGATAAGGATGAGAAGCTTCTAAAAGATATGGATCAAGTCTATTTTAATCTTAACCGTTGATTAGGGACTTAATCTTGGCCGTTGATTCATGAACAGGAAAAGTATAAGAGAAAACTTGAGGGTCAGCTGGAGACACACTGAGGGAGACCAGTTAGTTCTATTTCTGGAGCAGGGCTTACTGAGAAATTCGAACTAGAAGACTGGATTGCAGCAAGAGGTAGTGAATACGTAACAGAGAGGCAGGGACAATGCCAGAGGAACAGCGCAGAGATCAGAGAGGCAGACGCAGAGCCACTCAGAGAGACGCAGAGGTAGCTCGACTGTGCAGTTACTGGAGGGCCTACGTGGGTGACGCAGAGAGGCCAAGTGCTGACGCAGTGAGGCAAAGTGTTGACGTAGAGGGTCTAGGAGTTGCGTAGAGGCTAGCTAGACTGACGCTGAGCCTAGGAGAAACGGCGAAGGATTTATCTCTGTTGGGTGAGCCAGTTTGGCACCCTAGTTGTACTCAAGAAAAGTTGATTAATAAAATTCTCCTTTGCTGCACCAGTTTTCCCACACTGGGTTTTTTCTAGGGACAATTGTCCAAAAATAACTATGTTGATGTGTTTGATTCTTGTGCATGTATTTGTTTCTATATAATGGTGCGATATTTGTAGTAGAATTTATTTTAATATTTACTGAAGGGATTTAGTGAATAACTTATTGGAAATAAGTAGGTAAAATAAATCAGTTGTTGCAGTAATAGAATTTTCACATGGTATCAGAGGAAAGAATCAGAGACAGGAAGGGAAAATCAATTATGGGTCGAGATCATGATGCAAAGGCATCTACGTTAGGAGACTTGTGCAGATTTTCAGAAAATTGCACAAGAGATAGTAATTTCGATTTCTCTATGTTGGCTTCCAGATTGGAAGAATAAGTTGCTTGTGTGACAAGCTCTACATCATCAGAGGTATGGTATATAGACAGTGGAGCCTCCTGGCATATGACAGGAATCGGGAATTATTAAATTTGGACAACTAGGTCCAAACTCCATGTTCTGATGCTCAGATTAAGAGGCTAATATTTTTGTTGGATTCCTCTTTCTGAGAGGTGTAAAATCCATATAAAAATAGTCTTAATCCGATGAGCAGAACTTATATTTTGAATTTATTATTCTTAATAAATTATATGTGCAAGATCAGCCAGTTTTGTAATGTAGGCTCACATGCCCAACAGATGTGTCACACACCCTCATTGATGGATATAAATACAGGA
>APFE031440136.1:0-17074 GCA_000404065.3 Pinus taeda
AGACCAATAGTTAGGTAGAGAAGCTAAGGTTCCCAACTGCTTAATCTGGGGCCTTGGAAGCAATAAGGGTAGTGCTAAATAGGCAATCAAAAGAAAAAGCCAATGGAAAAAAAAAGGCACATAAGGGTCTGCAAGTCCAAGTGCACCCTCCAAGAAGAAACAAAAAATGCTAGGCAAGTAGATGGGTAGGTAGATGGGGTTGCAGAAGTGGTATTCCTTTCAAACTGAATCTTGCTGGTCAAGATAAGGAAAACAACACAATGGAGCATGTCTAACTTCCTTTTTTCCTGTTTTACACTCATTACTAACATCCCTACACCAGTTGTGTTTATGAAAGAATTCAAGGTTTCATGTTGGTTCTGGTTTCCTTTAAGAGCCACATTCCTTGTCTAAAATTCTTTTCATTTTGATCTACTCCCTAAGCTAAGTGGTTTTTCAAATAAACTTAGTGATATCACTCCTCATGCACCTTTTCCCTCCATATTAACCCCTAACTTCTATTATCTAAATTCCCTATGTCACCCTTTCCCTACTATTATAACACTATGGTGTATAAACCCCAAGTATTCTATAAATATCCCCCCCCTTGGCATTATAGCCATATGTTCACTACTAGGGAATCAAATTGACATCTGGTCAGTTTAAGAACCCCAAGCCTTACCTCTTTTCTTCCTTCAGAAATCATTTAACCTATTCAACCCTTCATTTGCTAAAAAACCTTGTAAGAGACCCATTTTCACCCTTACCCCGCTCAAACGGCAAAATTACATGAAAAACCCACTTTTTCCGACTTATCCAAATTCTTGGATCTATGCGCGATTTTATAAAAAATACATTGAAAAACAATACAAATCCGCCAATGTTCCAAAGTCCCGTCGGGCACGAATTTCATGAAAAACAAATATTTTATTGCCCGCCCGACGCTGTATCGTCCGGACAAGTTATTGACCCGTCGACCGTCTGATCGGGCGCCTTTCATCCAACAGCCCACATGCATATCGGACCGGCCCCGACGTCCGTAAATTACCTTCCGATATTTGTCAGATGGTGACGTCAGGCCTCTGCCACGCGTCACCCCCACAACGTATCGGAGCCCCCTCTCACAATTCTGCTTCCGTATGGAAGGCGGTGCGATACCATACCGCCTACGGTTTCTGGTCTCCGCCAACCCGCCTTGCCAACGTCACTGCCATCATCACTGCTACGTCATCGCCGCGTCAGCGCCCTCGTCCACCATTGCTCCACCTGTCTGCCACCTCACCGTCCCCATGGACCACTCTTAAGCTGCCACGTCACCCAATGACGTCATGCTGATGTCATCCAAAAAAAGCGCCAATGTTCAAAAAAATCCATATTTTGGCCAAAAATTCGCGTTTTTTGCACTTTTTGCAAAACCGACTGTGGTGTCTTCTGCATGCATTTTACATCCAAACTCACGCCAACCTGCTGAATTCGACCTGGAGGCCATCGACGCGCCAATCCACCTGCATTTGTGACCAGGACTGTCAGTGTACCAGGTATTTATCCCTGTGAATCCTCTCTACGCCTGGTTTTGTCTGTAAATCGCCTAAAGTAACTTAAAACATAGAAAAACATATAACAGACCGGCGAATCCCCTGTGCCTAGTTCCCATTTGCAATTACAAGGTCGAAATTCACCGGCTAAGCCTTGTTTACCAAAGCTTTCGCAAAACCTGCATTCTCTTCGCGCAATCGTGAACATGGAACCCGAACTACACCAAATTACTGTGAAAGAGTCTGTTAAGGACAAGTATTTGCCCTTTTAGTGCTTTGTGCAGTATTTCAATTTTTGCAATTGACCCTTTTGTCCTCTGTTTCTTAATAAATCACCTCTCCTTTCAAGAAACACTCTTTTCTGTTACTCTGCACAGTAACACTAATTTACATATAAGCAGAGTTTTAAAGTAACCATGGATACACCAGTAGCACCTGTGGCCCTCAATGTTGCCCCTTTAAATGCCCCTCAAAGAGAATTGGAGTGGAAGGCATTAGCAGATTTGGATTATCAAATCTCAGAGGAATTTCTAATGCACAGCAAGTTCCACATCCACATGTTAAATGAATTAAAGATTAAACATGAGACTGGAACAGATGTATTGGGCATTTGGGATTCCTTCCTCCCAATCTTCAAGCTTCCTCAAGTCAATCCATTTCCTCACCTAATTCACCTGTGTGCTGATGGTTATGATGCCACTCAGAGGGCTGTGCTTGACCCTTCAGGCTCAGTTGTTTTCTATATTACCCCTGAGGCCATCAGAGAGATGCTGCAATTCAAAACTGAGAAGAAATTGATTCCTTTATCTTTGATTGATCTGATAAAGCAAGGAGCTAAGATGACAGATGCTCTGATCACCAAGCTGAACCAACTATATATTGATTCTGATACTGTGCAGTACCCTACATTTCTCATGTTTACCTCAACCAATTGGGCAGGGACCTTGTAGATATGATCAGTCCCATTCTGTGTTATAACTCAATTGAGTATGTTGATGAAACTGTGCTGGTGATGATTCTCATGTTTTCCCCTCGAAAAAATCCAATCTTCTATGACTATGCCACCTATATATCAGACAATATGCATGAGCAATTGATGAACCTATCAAGGGAAAGTGTGTTCAGATACTCCTCCTACATCTACCACTTGATTTTATACTATCAACATGAGAAATTTTATTTTGCTATGAAAAGAGTGGATGCACAAGGAAATCCAAGGTCAGTAGTGTATTGGACCTCAACTATTCACTGCACACCCTATTCTCCATACACTTATTGTGAGTTTATAGACCTTTTTATCCACCCAGCCATGTCTTTGCTCCTGAGCTCACCTCCTCCAAGACTAACCGATGAGATGCAGAGGATCCTTCAGTTGTCCAAGGCAACAACATTGGGGATTTGGGTTATTTTTTACCAAAATCACACCGTTATTAGAATATTACGGCTGTGAGTTACCCCCATACAGACTGCCCAAATATGTGCCTATGAGGTTGTTTTCCCTTGAATACTTCAGGCAGTTTGGGAATGCTAATGTGAAGAATTTTTCAGGCAAAGACAAGAAAGCACAGCTGAAGGTAAGAAACCAATCGGGCCACTTTATTTATAACAAAAGGGAGGAAGGCTGGCAAGAGGCAGACAGAATGCTAGAAGGCCTTGGCTTAAAGACCAACTTCCTCTAGAAACCTTATGACCCCAATCACTTCATAACCTTAAGAAGGGTCAAGTATAGGCTATCCAGTTATGACCATGTGAGGTTACCTCACATAGAAAATTATGCAAATCAAACAAAATGGAAGAGAGGCACCTTAGAGGAACCTGTCACACAAGAAGAATTAAATGAAACAGCACGAAGAAATCTCCTAAAGATGGTTGACTTAGAGCTTTCTGCACAGGTATTTGCTCTTACGAGCACTCAAGTGGGAGCAGCTGCCTCATCCTCCATAGCACATCAGAAGGCAGTCAAAGCTACAGATCAAACCTCTAGCAAAGGCAAGGAGAAAGAAATGGAGCTAGAGCAGCCACTTCAGGAAGAGGTAAAACAACAGGAAGTGCAGCAACAACAACAGGTACAGCAGCAAGAAAAGGAACAGCTAGTGCAAGAAGAGCACACAGCAGAGGCCCCAATTGTCACTGAGCAGCAGCCACCACAAATTGTGCCTCTTAGGCAAGAAACAAGAGCTGAAGCTTCAATCCTTCAAACCCCACAAAAGGAGGACATAAGCAGGAAAAGGGACAGAGAGACTCCCCTCACAACATCAACAACTCAAGGGGAAAAGAGGCATAGAATGAATCCTCTTTCAGAAGAAGAAATGCCAATAAGGCAATCTTTGGGCATGGGCCCACCTAGCATGGAGGCCTCTGCAAGTTCCTTCCAGCGGGAACAAGAGAGGACAGCAGGAGGAGAAGTTAGCTCCTCAAGCCAACAAAGAGGAGGTGAACTGAGCATCAAGCAATAGTTCATGGACATAAAGAAGAGGAATGAGCCCATAAAGATACAATTATATAATCATCTGTTAAAAATGGCTCCCACCAACCAACAAAGACTTATGTCTGCCTATGATGTCCAAGAGGGCAAGATGATTATGAGCCACTTCATGCCAACCGTGATGCAGCCATAGTCAGCTGCAGACTACATCAGGACCAACCTTGAGGTCCTTGCCAAGGACATCCACCCGATGGATCAGATAGAGTTACATAAGCAAACGGGTGAGATGGTATATGCCTCCTTGGCAGATAAAACATTGGTGAATTACACTAGAAAATAGCCTAAATAATACAACTGCCCAACTTGAGTTGGAGGAGCACCCTCTCAAGCAAAGGACAATATAATCAAAGCTTTGGAGGACATCATAATAGAGCTTGGGCATGATCCCAAGGATGTCAAAGCTGTGCAGGAACTGTTGAAACTAAAGGATGCAGATATGGCATCATTAAGGAAGATGATCAAGATCCCAGCAACTCTTCATCCCCAAACTGAAGAATTTGCCCAGCTGAGACATGACAAGGATGCAGCAACTATGTTGGTGTCACTATATAAACAACTGATCCTAACACAAGAAAAGTTGGGAGAATCAGAGGCTGCACTGCAGGCAGCATTACAACAGAAAGAGGCAGGCCAAACTTCTCAGCCCCCTCTAGAAATAATCAATCTGGAAGAAGCTCCTCAAACCACTGCCCCTCCCATTCAGCAGACAGAGCAAACAACACCCTCTACCTCAGCACCAACAACTGAGCAGGCTCAAAGTCTTGATATGCAGAAACTCAAGAATGAAATTCAGGTCTTGGAGGCCCAAATGACAGAGCTGAATCAAGCCAAAGAGAGTTTGGCTAAGCTCAATGAAAGATATGATAAATCCAAGCAGAATGTAGTTGAGAAAGAAAGAGAGATAAAGGCTCTCAAAAGGAGGATAATTGAGCTGGAGAAAGAGCTCACACTTGATAAAGTAACAGCTGAGCTCAAGACAGTCCTATGGGCCAATATTGGCCAATCCATCACTGACCAGTGGTAATATATTGAGACTATTCATGAGGAGATGGAGCTCATTGGAAAAGCACATAGGGAAATCCAAAGAGCAAGGGCATCTCTAGACAATATGCCTGAGGATGCCAACAGAATGATCAATGTGCTTAATCACAAAACAAGTTCTCAGCTGGCCACAATGGGAATTACCAACAGGACTGAGACCATTTCGATAGTCAAAAGGGTCCTGACACTAAGAAACCTGGTACAGACATTAGAGAGAAGAAGCCAGGATATGCAGACAGAGATTAATAAATTCATGGACAAATTTGTAGCATTGCAGAACAGAGG
The DNA here is from genome assembly GCA_000404065.3 of Pinus taeda. NCBI lineage: Eukaryota > Viridiplantae > Streptophyta > Pinopsida > Pinales > Pinaceae > Pinus > Pinus taeda. The sequence goes on from APFE031440136.1 coordinate 5,326, forward strand.
TCTTCCTAACTTAATGAGCAGCGCAAGAAGACTACTTTCCCATGAAAATTATGCCAAGAGGGTCAACACCTTTGCTGTAAATCAGATTACAAAAATGCCCGGCACTTCAGAAGAATCAGGGCCAACATCAGGGCAGAATCTCTACAACAGGGTAGAGAACTTATTTTTTATCATGAATGAAATCAATCACTTGTTTGATGTGCCTCCGAATTTCTATAAATATACAGAGGCGGATGAGACTATCGAGGAAATTTTAAGACATCGATTGCCCACACAGGAAGTCTGGACTGGATTGATACAATTAATACTGTCAAACCAGAGCCTGTAATCAAGTTTTTTCCATTGAAATATGTAAGTTGTCATGCACAGGAAAATTTTGATATATCAGCATGTATGGAGAAAAAGAGGTTGAGCCAACTCAGCGAAACTATTCGGCCACCACAGCAGCACTGACAATCACAGGTGACAGGGCCGAAAAGCTACAGGAGGGCAGAGCTGCAAAGACACATCATTCATCATTTATAACAAAGCGTTCAACCGACTCAATGACCTCCAAAGGTCAAAAAATCTTCTGATAGAATTAAAGAGCATTCATGTTGTATTGAAAGCTGCAATGACTTCTTATCTGCTATTTCCTGTACGAGTTGGTGAAGATATTTATTTCTCAGATGACTCAATGCCTGAGATATTTTGTATGAAACATTTGTATATGTTCCCCCTCGCATGAGTTTGCAGGGGTTGGTTGTTGTTGATGTCTCTTTTAGAGTTCTTTTGCTGTAAATCCTCAAAGAAGTAATACAAAAGCCGATGGAATTTCCAAAGCTCTGTGTTGTTTGATGCATTGTGGTGTTTAACTGAATGTTACAGTATTCCTACGTACTTCATGGCACAATAAGTTTTCCCTAAAACTCTTCGTTATGTGTTTTGTTATCTTTTCATATCTCTTTCATGCTTCTGTGCTTTATAGTTAGTGGCAAGGAAAAAGAATAGTTCCAGGATTTAATCACATATTACCCTGAACTCAATCTAAGCTATTATAAATGTTTTCTTCAGTTATAGTAATAAAGGTGTAATTCTTAATTGCTTCCCTTTCACACTATATCTTTCACAGTGATTATTGTTTCAGGAATTCAAGTTTGCTCCTGAGGTATATATCTCTTTCCCACACCCCAGCTTAGTGGAAAATTCTTAATTGCTTTTCACTGGTTGTTTACATTTCACCATCATAATTTCAAGTTTGTTTTATGAAGTATTCAAATGGCCCTGTAATTTCAGCTGCACAACTCAAGATTTCAAAAAACCAGTAGCCACAGACTCCATTGCCCAATGGACTAACATTATCTGCAGATTTCCACTTTAGGTACAGAAAGACATCCTTTTAACCAAACATAAACCAAAACCCTTACTCCATAACTAGCCTAAAAACTCCACAGAACAGAGACAAACCTTAAAGAGAGAGCCCTCTCTGATTACAGTTGGGCTAGAATTTGTAATCCAAAGATTGGTTAGTGGTTACCCCGGCCGTATTCCCTTGGAGTCAAAGGGAACAACCTGGGTGTTAACACTAAGAGGGTCGTCTTAGCCAATCCAAGGCAGTGCTCGGCCAAATGCATTTGTGGGTGACCACCTCCGTCCAAAGGCTCTTATACTTCAAGAGAATCCAACCAAGATTTTCTACTAATGCCTGTTCGAAAATCGGGAGGTGTTTTCAACCTCAACCACCCCATTTGTTAGGAGATGTTATCCTGCTCCTTTTGACCCATGCAAAGGGATTTCCTTCTTTGTGTCCCTTCCATAGGAAATGACTACAGACTCATTGAATCCTATGTAGTATCCCTAGGGGGATCCAGGCCAAGGACATCCAAAACACTAGGGTTGCTTCTAGCACTACTTTTATGAGCACCAGTCTTCCAACTCTGGAATGTAAGTAGTAGCTCCAATTATTATTTTTTTTTCCACCTTTTCAATCAACCAAGTCCAATCTACAAATTTATAACTATATGCTTTTATCCTGAAGCCCAAGTACTTCAGTCCATCCTTCAGTGCCAAGGTTTGGTAGGGGAAGTTTTGCAGTGCTAGTTGAGTTTCTTGTTATGTGCAGTCAGAGAAGGATATAGTAGATTTTTCCCCATTTATTTCCATTCCTGTAGTAGCACTGAAGAGCTTCAATATCTCTGTGAGGATGATGATGTCCTATATTCCTCCATCTAGGAATATGAGAATATCATCAACAAATAAAAGATGTGTTATATGGAATTGTTCTAAGATCTTGAGGCCTTGGAGTCTCCCAGCTCTCTTCTCTGTCAATATCAATCTGCTCAATTCTTCCATAATCAGTAGAAAAAGTAGGGGGGATAAGGGGAAACCCTATCTGATTCCTCTCTCCTCCTGAAAGGTTTGGGAGGTTGACCTGTTAATTAGGATTGCAAAGGAAACTGAAGTGATGCACCCCATAATACATCTCATAAATACCAGTGGGAATCCTAGATGGGTAAGTATCATCCTTAAATATAACCAACTAACCTAGTCAAATGCCTTTGAGAGGTCAATTTTAAACGACACCCCTTTCAGATTCTTCAACTTGATGAAGTGGAGGGCCTCTTGGGAAGATCCAATGGCTTCATGGATTTGTCTATTTTGTAGTAAAGAAAATTACTCCTACGAGATGAGTTCGAATATGATTGGCTTGATGTAATTTTCAATGATCTTTGCAATAATTTTGTAGACTCATTTGCAGAGGGATATAGGGTGAAAGTCATTGAAGGAGAGTGGGGAGTCCGTTTTTGGAATGAGGGCAGTAAAGGTAGAGTTTATGGGGGCATATATGCGGCCAATAGTACGAATTTCTTCCACCACCCCTAGCAATTTGGGTCTAATGATGTTGAAGAAAGCAAGGAAGAATTCCACAGACCAACCATCCGGTCCCGAGATTTTTTCCTTCTTGAACCACTTGAGAGTGTTTTCTAATTCCCCCATGGAGATAGGTTTAAGGAGATCCTACATCCCATCAAGTTCCACAAAGCCAGGGAAATGTCCTGCAATGCTGATTATTTCAACAATTGATGTTCCTGGAGGGGCTTTGAATAGCTGCTTGAAGTTTGAGATACCCAAATGGGTGAGTTGTCGGTGTGTGTTTGCAATTTGATCCAGGTCTGAGGGAATTTGCTAGTAGTATTGCTGGCTTTCCTTCCATTTGCATATTTATGAAAGAACTTTGTGTTGCCATCCCCTACTTGGAGCCAGGTTGCCCTACTTCTGAGTCTCCATGTTTCTTCCTAATCAAGTAGGATCTTAGATCTCTAAGACTCCATATCTACTAGATGTAACTTAGCTTCGATGGATAAGAAACCTTGCCCACTTTCATCCGTTAAGGAGGCCAATTGTGATTCGATGTCAGCTAGGGTGTGGTCATCCCTATCCTTTTTCCTTTTTTCCTACTCAATGGTTAATCTCTTTCGTTGTTTCAGGTTAATATAGAACCCTTCAGCCTTCCTCTGGTCCATGAGTGTGGGATGAGCTTGCCAAAAATCCGAAACCATCTTGACATAGTCGGGGTCCTTTAAACAAGTGGAGTTAAATTTATAAGGCACCCTAGGTTTTCAGGAATGAGCCAGCCACTTCTAGGTAAATGGGGTGTGATCTGATATCCCCCCCCCCTCCCCCCCCCCCGAACCGACCCATTACCTGTAGATAGAGAGGGATTGAAGGAGGTCTTCTCTTAAATAAGGTATCTGTCTAGCCTTTGACCGAGGGCTTCTTCTCTAGTCCGTTTGTTATGCCATGTTGGCATGTTCTTGTTCATGGGGACATCTATGAGTCCAGATTGTTCCAAGAAGGTGCTTAGCTATTCTGAGAGGGGGTCTAGCTACGAGTGGTGCCCCCAGAATTCCTCATGTCCAACGGAGGAGTTCAGGTCACCCCCTAGTACTGAATATTTTTTTATCAAGGGATTTTCCAGAAAGGACTACCAGAAGGCAAGCCTGTTTTGATTACGGGCATATATATTAATGATACAGAACTATTTGCCCAATTCGGTCGAGAAAATGTCCATGCCTAGGAAAACCTAACCACCCAATGAAGAAATCACCCTCATAGATAGAGGATTTATCACAAAGGCTAGGCCTCCAGATCTTCCTGCTGCATCTAGAGCTTATAGGTGCCAGCCTGGTCAGATGGCTTGAAGGGTCCTAATAATATGTTCAGATGGGCTGAGGGTTTCCTGGAGTAGTATCATGTCACAGGGTATACATTACAAGAGTCGCTTGAGGGCCAATTTTTGGAAAGGCTGGCCAAACCCCTACAGTTGTAGGAAATCCACTTCATCAGTGAACAAAGTCAAGGGTGTCAGTTCCTCTAAGTGCCCTTTCAATAGTGTTCTAGCGCCCCTCGGCCACATCTGCCCCCGTGGATTTGATGGCTTTGGAAATATTTGATGGTCTGCACCGGGAGGGTTTGGGCTCGATGGATGGGGAGGGGATGCCTAGACCCAGCAGATTAGGGTTTCTTAGTTGACGAGAGTAGAGATTGTATGAGTGCAAGCCCGAGGCAGTAGGGGAGTGAGTGGGCATGGTGGAGGTGAATCTGTCCATGGACCATCGGTGGGGTGGTAGAAAAAATGGGGGAGAGGGGTTCGAGCACACAGTTGATGGGGGTAATCATGCTAGAGATGGATGCAGAGTGTGCCATAGATGCATTTAAATTATTAAAAAATAGAGCGGAGGGAGAGGGAATAGATGCATTACCCGTTGTAGGAGCAGCCTCCACAGCAAACCGGGATCAAGTCAATGGAGGGGATATAGGTAGTATTTGTGGAGCACTAGTTTGTTGTGCAGTGACTCCATCCACAACCTTTGAGTGATCCGGACCTGAGGGTTGTTCGTCCACAATTGGGTCTTCCGTCTGACGATGCTTTGTTCCCCTTGAAGCAGCATGTGAAGAAGGAGTGAACAATGGATAGTCCCTATAGAGGTGGCCGGCCTTATGACATCTTCTGCAACAAAAGGGAAAACCTTCATAGTCCATTTTTTTACAACGAGAGAAATGTCTCCAATGGAGGGTTATCTTTTCCTCCAACCCCTCCCTTGTGTCCAAATGCACTAGGATACACACCATTGTCATGATTCTAGTATTTTTGAAGGATTGATTGTGTTCTAGGTATGTGCCTAGGGCATCTCCAATGCGCTTGAATACAACAGGGGTCCAAAACTGCATCAGGAGGCTTGGCAGACAGACCCAGATCAGCCCAACTCCCAGTTGTTCCCTCTCCAGGTTGAAAAGTGGATCCCGTCTTTTTAGCAAGACTGAAGCAAATTCTATGTGCCAAAACCTGGATAAGATCCAGTGTATGTATTCCTCCCTATGGAAGTGTGGGGAAAACCACCCTCGAACCAGTACTCGGATGATGGGCAGTTCTTTTAGCAAGGAGCCCCAAATCTCGGTGGTCCATAGGTGGAGACGCTTGACAGTGTAGTTTCTACCATGCACATGACTGACAAGTACCTTCTTTGCAGTATTTGCAACTTCACCCATTGAAATGCCTTCGCTGAGAGCTAGGTTGATGTCTTTATCTTAAGGTACATGCTTTCTTGGGCTTATTCGAGCAACGAGCAGTCGGATATTCCTTTAGGACATCACGACAACCCTAGTTTAGGGCCGCTTGGATTATTGAGGGATGGAGGCTCAGACGAATGGATGTGCAAGGTGGATGGGGTGAAATGTGGAGTGGATATGTGGGGGAGTTGGGGTAGGGGAGCGTCGAAAGTGGGCGAGGGATGTAGGGAGGTTCTAAGTAGGTTTACGGTAGCTGAAGACAAAGGGGGGTAGTCCAGACCAGGGGCATCATCAATGTGAACAGAGGGTGGGTGATGAGGCACAGAAGGACTTGGGTGGGCTTGAATGGAAGGTGCAGCTAACAAATGGTGCAAGGTTGCAGCGAAAGGCCCAAAGCCCAACACGAGGCATTGGTGAGACCATATAACCTTCTGGGGATGAGGGTCCTCCTCATAGTCTACCTCATCTAGATCCATAGTAACCGACAGTAAACAGTCGGAGGCAATTACTATTGTTGAGGTAAGAATACGGGACAGAGAGGAAACCAGGTAACTACCAGAAGATGAGTTGTAGTAGACCAGGTAACCACGAGGTGGAAAGATAAAGCTACAAGGGGATGTAAGGGTAGATAGTTAGAGGTCAGTCGAGCCAGGAGGGGTACCCAAACCATCATGTCCATGGCTGTTGGGCCCCTGAACCTCCATGGAAGCCGCCATCAGAGCTCCCGCCTCTATATCTTCCGCGCATATTCAAAAGGAAAAAAGAAGAAGAAGAAGAAGAAGATATTCGTATAATTTATACTTATATATAAAAGAAGTTAAACTAAAAATTTTGTACTTATATATAAAAGAAGTTAAACTAAAAATTTTACATGTCTTCGGAGGTTGGAGTTGGGACAACAAATTGTTCACCAAATGATTCAACCTAAGATCTTTGGAAAAATAGTATTTTTATATTAAAACTATTTCCATACTTTTTTTTAAATATATGTCTATACTTTTAATTTATATGAATTGTTTTTATTATCAATGCAAATTTATCATAACTTTGATTTATATTTATAGATATTAAATTCCAGTGTCAAATCCACATTGAGTGCAAAAGGAATTACGCTCCCTAGTAATAAACAACATATTATTAAAAAAATTAATTTACTATCTTTTTTTTTATCTTTTTTTTTTGGTGAAGTAAATGTTTTATATTGTGTGTAAACATAAGGTTACATTTCAATGTCTAGCTTGATCTAGCCAACCATTGGGAAGGCTAAATCAAATGCACAATTTCAATTTCTTCAAAAGAGTACTAGCGAAAAACAAGTCCTATCTTCTAGTTTCAAAAATCTAAAACAAATAGTTGGGCTACTCGGGCTATTGGACACTGATACTTAAAAATTGTTGCATAAGATAAAACTAAAGAAACTAAAAGACAATTAGCAGGAGTTATTTGAATTGGGTGGCTTCTACTTGGATGGGCTCCTTGTTGCTGCCTGGAGAGCAACTTGGTTCAAGAGGGATGCCCATGCATTTTTCAATGTGTCCTAGCCTTTGATCCATTGTTGGCAATTTCCTTTGCATGTGGTCCAAAGAGAGAAGAATGTCCTATCTTCTTTCTTTTCCGTTTATGAATACTTTGCATAGGAAAAATTTGAGGTACTAGTATATATCCATAGTGTACATGTATCGATTCTATCTTCCACTAGTATGACCAACATCAGGAATCCAATCAATAACCTTTGCCAACACTTCATTGTTTTTAAGGTTGAAACACTCATCTGACAATTCCATTTCAAACTAAGATAATTCCTCTTGCACTAGTTGTGGAGTGGGTTCTTTGAACCTAGTTCCAAAGCTTTTAGCCCTCAATTAGGCTCGAGTACACCCATGTTCTTCATAGTATCCAACTCAATGATGGACATGGGTTTTTGACACATCATGATGCCTTGATTTGGAGCTATTAATGAGTTAAATATGACTATAAGTGTTGCAAGACAAGGGTAGAGATTCATTAAGAAATTACGCATGTGATGTGAAAATCTAGTGAGAAAATTGACTCTACCCTAGGAGGAGGTTGGAAGCTCCTATCACTAGGATGCCTGCTAATGGCTTCATGAGAGTAGGAAGAATCTCTCCCTAAGGTGAACTCATCACCTACCCCTTGCATATATGAAACGAACTACACAACATCAAAGCTAATGACAAGGAAAAAAAGTTCCTAGTGGAGAAGACCACAAACTTGTTCGACCAGACTTGATCACCTTCCATGACCTATGGACTAAGAAAAGTTTGAATTGTTTGATACAACTATCTCAATTGTTTCCTTCTTAGACTTAGCTGATGCTCCCATATTTTCGGCCTAATCCCCCGATGAAGCTACCAATATGTGCATAGGACTAGAATAATGAATTAAATATACACCAGAGATGAATAGCCAATAAACCACCACTGTAGTAGATAAAAAATCACAAAGGTTGTGTGTATTGAGGAGGTTTTATCCCCAAGTTGTTTCCATGAGACTCTAAACCTCGTCAAAGACTTCCCATCTAGTGATGAATAATGAATTCCTTGAGCTAGAAGCCAAACAGTAACCCCTTCACATGCCACCAAGCAAATGAATGATTAATGAAAATGGATGAAATGAAAGGGGAATCGGGTGAGCGATTATCCATTTTAGATATGGTTTCTGACCTGACTGTACTTTTCCCCATCGAAAACGTTAGTTGCAGGGTCTGAAGACAAGCATCATGCAGATCATTAGGAGGTTATTGAATGGGCTCCATCGTGTCAATTGTATAAAATATAGCAAACCACTATGGAGGTGTGTTGCCATATCCCACAAGTGTGTGGCCTCATGGGACAACGACAATCCACCCTCCACACTTTCTCGATTTTGAAACCCCATCTAGGGAAGTTCTATCCTACTACCCCTGAGACCAATACTCTTGTTTGAGGGAAGAATTTGCCAAAGAATGCCACGAGGTCGAGAACCTTGAAGCCAAAGTAGAGCATCCTTGATTGGTTAGTTTATTTGTGATTTTGTTGTGTGATCATCAGATATGAGTGGGAATGATCACAAGAATTGAGGAGAGGAGTGAAACAAACTTGGTGAGAACACCTTCAAGTCTTCATCTATAAGAAAATTTGTGAAAAGGAGTACCATTGATAATTTTGTTGATCATGCCTACAACTAACAGAATCCTCCTTCTAATAGAAGTTGGAAGTACCCTTGGTTATGAGCAATATTTAAGCCTTCCTCTAAGGTTGTTAGTTCCAATGCATTGTTAGTGTTATATATCATGGGTCTTGTGTAAATGTGAATTATATTTCCATAATTATCTTTGAAGATTCTCGTGAATCCAGCCTTCCCTAGATTTCCCTTAAATGCACAATCAAAGTTGAGTTTTAGGAAATTCAAGGGAAGAAGGGTCTAAGAAGAAGGGGGGATGGGGTTGGATGTAATATCCCCAATTTTGATTTTTCACATTAGAGATGATTTTTGGAAGAGGAGGAAATTCTGACATTGGGACTTAGGAGGAAAAAGGGAAAATCACAACTTTGGTGGAGAGTGGGGACCATAAGGAGAGCAATTCAACCCAATTGGAAATTAACACTAGTGAGAAGAGAGAGAGAAAGGAAGGCGTGGGAATTAATGGAAGGTGGGGACCACCAAGGGAGAGAGGGCCAAAAATTATAAATAGAGCTTGGGGGCCTCCATTTGGCATCTTTGATCATTTTTACAAATCAAATCTAGTTCTCTTGAGTTGTTTAGCTAAGACAACCTTTGTTGTTTAGCACAAGGAATTCCCAAGCAGGAATTCCAAACTCTTTTTTGGTGGACTTCAAATGCCACCCTAAGGAGGAATTTTGAACTCAATAGGAGGTAAACCTACTGGAGATTGTGGTGCCTTTCAACTCATTTCCCAGCCAGTTTGATTTCTAGGGAGGATGCATGGATCAAAATCGTACCAATGAGTTGGGGAAGAGAAAACAGGTATTTTGGCCTGAGAATTTAGCAGAAAATTCCCTCAGGTTGGACTAGCATTTGTGGATGTTTTCAAGGCTAGAAGTTGTAGCTTTTGTGAGAGCCAAATATGTCACTCTAGGGATTATGCAGTAGTGACATTGGGTAAAATTCGTGGGACTGAATACTTCATGTTTGTCCAGGTTTTTGCGAAGGAAATCCAGTCACCTCTCTGGAGGTAATTTCCAGGATAGTTATACAACAAATTAAGGAGAACCAAGTGCCAAATCTAGCAGTTGAAGTGTGGTGGACACAATTTATGCCAAGAAGTGTGTAGCACCAAAACTGGGTATTTTCGGAAGGTTGGAATTAGATCAATTCCTTTATGGGTTTTGTCGATCAAGGGTTAGGGAGTTTGCTCCTAATTTTGCAAAATGTTTTGAGGAGTTTTGGTACCCCAAAACAATAATATTTTTTGTAGCTAGTTAGGGGAAGTGAGCTTAAATTTTGGGTCCCAACTGGTTGGTAAAATTTTCCCAAACCTTTTCTTGGTTTTTTTGGGTTTTTGGAGGAGAGCTCAAGATTAATTTTGTGGAATTCTCTTAGCACTTTTGCAGTCTCAAATAGGGGTTTCCTCGAGCTAACAGATGTATAATTTCTAGGGCTAGCACAGAACATTGAGGAGAAGCCTTTCCTCTGCATCCAAGTAAAATATTTGTCACTTGGGATTTTTTAGCTTGCTTTGGAAAGCCCAAGTTCACACATTTCATGCATTGTACTCTTCTCCGTATATAATAAAATGGTTGGATTATGGTGTAGTTCCAGTGTAAATTGTGGTTGTTTGATTGTTGTTTAAATATTTCGATGTTGTATGGTATTTTGCTTTGTTTATCATTATTATTTATTTTTTGGAACATTACAATGGTATTAGAGCCATAATCTTGGCTCAACCTATGGGAAACCCTTCATTCTATGACAAGACTAGAATAAAAAAGAAAAAAAAATCATGGGATCCAAAGGAAGGTTAAAATCAAACAACATGGTAGTAACCTTGAATGAGGTGATTAGGATGCAAAAAATGATGGTTGATGTGCGGAGGCAACTGATTCATACAACAATTGGGAATCAAGGCCATTCTCAATTATACAACAAATCCACTATGCCCAAAATTGTGGATAATGCATCAAGATGGTAAGACATGATTGCAATTGATGTGGAGTTATTGGCCAAAAATTGGAGGGCATATTAATCATTAGGAAATGGCATTCGAGTGTCCCTCTCTTTTTGGGAGTTCTGTGAACTAAGAGACATGCACAAATCAGTGGGAATTTAGTGGAATTATGGAGGGATGATGAAGATGATTAAGGCAGAATATGAAAGAGTAGTTGAAGGGGCCATGGTTAGCAAGGAGACAAATGAGCATACATTTGTTGGTGAGATGCCATCGGTTGTTGAGTTATCCATTGATGAGGTATCTATGGTTGTGACCGATTTATCAAGTGATAACATCACAACATAAGTTGCTGAGGTGCTGAGAGACATCTCCACCGTTGTTGAGGAGTCGATAGGTATAGAGGAATCCAAATCTATGACAAAGTTGTTAGAAGGCAGTCAGCTGCAGATGATTGTTGAGCATGTCTTGCGTGTTGGGTTGTCTATGTAGGAGTAGTTGGAGGCTCATGTTGAGTCCATGATGGAGGAGAAGGTGCAACCATCCTTTGGGCTATCCATTGATGAGGGGCAACATAGAGGCCAAATATTGGGATTTCAACATAGTTCACTTTAAAGGCACACTAATGGGATCTACAATGTTATTAGCCCACCCTTACACATTGGATTGAGGGAGGAATATTTATCTATACACACTTGAGGGGATGACCAAGTTAGTAGGACTGAGTGACATGAGTTGAGCATGAAATTGCATCATGTTGGAAAGCTTGTTCCTTCCACAGGGGATTGTACATTCGATCCCTCCTTTGGGATTGTATCGTGAGATGCACTAAGATGGTACCCAACGGAGAAAACTAGGCAATTGGATATGTTATCTCAAAATCAAGCACTGGAAGGCTGCAGACCAGGCTAACTTCAAGTAACTATTTCAAACCAGACTTTGGCTAAATCTTAGCCTCTTTAGCCTGAGAGGGCTCTCTCAAAGGTTATTAATGTTGACCTATGACAAGATGGCTAACTCTTATAAGACACAATGAACAAGTATGCTGGCTGGACAAAATATTAAATTGAT
>APFE031440143.1:15655-31801 GCA_000404065.3 Pinus taeda
CAAGAAGTCTTTCAGGAGCAAGTGAAAGATGAGAATTGGTTGTGGCACTTGAGATTTGGACATCTCAATTTCGGAGGCCTGAATTTGTTGTACAGAAAAAGAATGGTAAAAGGATTGCCGTTGATTGAAAAGCCGGACAGCCTTTGTGAAGGCTGCATCTTGGGCAAGCAGCATAAAGAAAGCTTTCCAGCAGGAAAGAGTATAAGGGCAAAAGCACCATTGGAAATTGTCCATTCTGATGTGTGTGGACCGATGCAAGTACCATCACTTGGCGGAAACAGGTATGTTTTAACTTTTATTGATGATTACACTAGAAAGACATGGGTGTATATGCTGAAACAGAAGAGTGAAGTGTTTGAGAAATTCCGCCACTTCAAAACTCTTGTTGAGAAACAGTGTGGGCATTACATCCAAGTGCTCAGAACAGACAGAGGAGGAGAATACATCTCCCAAAACTTTCTGCGTTTTTGCAGAGAGAACGGCATACAAAAACAGTTCACAGCAAGGTATACACCTCAGCAAAACGGTGTTGCTGAAAGAAAGAACAGGACCATACTTGACATGGTCAGAAGTATGCTGAAGGCAAAGCACTTGCCTCATGAGTATTGGGCAGAAGCTGTCACCTGCGCAGTTTACATCTTGAATAGATGCCCAACGAAAGCTGTCATGAACAGAATACCAGAAAAAGCATGGAGTGGTCAAAAGCAAACTGTCACTCACATGAGAGTATTCGGTTGTGTGGCCTATGCACATGTACCGGATCAGCTAAGGAGAAAGCTTGATAGTAAGGGGGAGAAGTGTGTGTTTGTTGGCTATTGTGAAGAGTCAAAAGCATACAAACTATATAATCCATCCACAAAGAAATTGATTGTAAGCAGGGATGTGCAGTTCATTGAAGATGAAGCTTGGGATGGAAGCTTAGACAAGACAGTGAATGTGAAGACAATTGTGTCTCATGAAGAAGAACAGGAAGGGACAGCAGCAAATAATCCTTCCTTGGTGGTTCCTCCTCCACCACAGCAAAATCAGCAAACCACACCACAAGCTGGAATTCGAACAGCCTTAAGAAGTCAAGGTAGTGCTTCTTCAAGCACACCACAGGGATCTGAAATACCCTCAAGTTCGGATGGAACTCCAAGCACACCAAGAAGACCAAGATTCAGAAATCTGAATGAGATTTATGAACAAGGAGAGGTAAGTACTAATACCGGTCTGAATTCATAATTCGCTTTATATTGTCATGTTGATGACCCAATTCATTTTGAAGATGCTGTAAATGAAGATAAATGGATTGAAGCAATGAATGAAGAAATTGGTGCAATTGAAAAGAGTAACACATGGGAGTTAGTGGACCTCCCTGAAGGCAAAAAGGCCATTGGAGTTAAGTGGGTCTATAAGACCAAAAGCAATGTCGAAGGCAAGATTGATAGGCACAAAGCAAGACTTGTTGTGAAAGGCTACAAGCAGCAACAAGGCAGAGACTATGATGAAACCTTTGCACCAGTAGCAAGGATGGAAACGGTCAGAACAGTGTTGTCTATTGCAGCACAACACAAATGGAAGATTTATCAGATGGATGTTAAATCTGCATTCCTGAATGGAGTGTTGAAAGAAGAGGTTTATGTTGAACAACCTCCAGGTTATGAAGTTGTTGGCCAAGAGCATAAAGTTTGTAGATTGAAGAAGGCTCTTTATGGGCTGAAGCAAGCTCCAAGAGCATGGTACAGCAGAATAGATGTTTATCTGATTGAGAATGGGTTTGATAAGTGTGATGGTGAACCCACACTCTACATAAAGGAGAATGACGGTAAGATTATTATTGTTGTTTTATATGTAGATGATCTGATTTTTACTAGCAATGATGCTTCACTCATTGCTGATTTTAAAGCAGTCATGAAAAGTGAATTTGAAATGACTGACTTGGGCTTCTTAAAATATTTTCTTGGAATTGAAGTAGACCAAAGTGAAAATGGTGTTTTTATTTCTCAAGATAAATATGTGGAAGCTGTGTTGAAGAGGTTTAACATGCAGAACAGCAAGGCAGCTGTGACTCCAACTGTTATGGGGTTGAAATTGACCAAAGAAGACAGCAGCAAAGATTTTGATCCAAAATTGTACAAGAGCATAGTTGGAAGCCTTATGTACTTGACTGCAACTAGGCCAGACATTATGCACGCTGTAAGTTTAATCTCCAGATTTATGGAAAGACCGAAAGAGACTCATTGGCAGGCAGCCAAGAGGATTCTAAGGTACGTGAATGGAACGAAGGGGTTTGGTATTTTATACTCCTCTTCTGAAAGTTTCATGTTGACAGGTTACACGGACAGTGATTGGGCTGGAAGTGTTGATGATAGGAAAAGCACATCAGGATATGTGTTTCATATGGGATCGGGAGCCATCTCATGGGCTTCCAAGAAGCAACCAGTTGTGGCTTTATCAACAGCAGAGGCAGAGTATGTGGCAGCAACAGCAGCAGCATGCCAAGCAGTATGGCTGAGAAAAGTTCTCAGAGATTTGTGTCATGAACAGGAAAATGGCACAACCATTTACTGTGACAATAGCTCAGCAATAGCTTTGTCTAAAAACTCTGTTTTTCACAAAAGAACAAAGCACATAGATACAAAATTTCACTTCATACGTGAATTGGTTAACAATGGTGAGATTGTTTTGCAGCACTGCAGAACAGAGGATCAGCTGGCTGATATCTTCACAAAACCATTGCCAAAGAAAGGTTTTGATCATTTCAGGAAATGTCTGGGTATGCAGCAGTTGAAATTAAGGGGGAGTGTTGGAATTTAATTCCAACTGCATCACATTAATGCAGAACAAAATCTGATCTTCAGCAATTAATTTCAGATTGTTCGGTGCCGTAAAAGTTCCCTGATATTTTGCAGAATTAAATCCCCTGCAGACAGCCGTTTCATTTTTGCTGTAAAAGTCATCACCGCCTCACCGCCTCTTCTGCAATAAATACGCAGATAGAGATCAGCAGATATTTTGTTTAGTTTATTGTTTAACTCAGATCTTTATTTTTCCTATAAATGTAAGCGCACAGCAGTTCTGTTTTTTAAGCAAGGAAGTGAATGAGTGTAAGCAGAAAAGAACAACAGTTCTGTTTTCTGTAATTTCTGAACAGCAGTTCTGTTTTTTGAGTGAAGGTTAGAAGAACGAGTGTCTCTTCTGTAATTGCACAGCAGTGCTGAACTTGCGATTTTCTGAGATAGAAAATCGATTTCTGGAACTGAAGCGTTCCTCTTTTGTAACAGCTAAGTTTTTATATCAGCTTGCTTATTGTTCATAAATACAAGTTTACAGTTCATCAGTTTACTGTTTTTTGCTGATATTCAGTTACTGTTACACCGAGTGTTAAAACACTTTGATTTTACTCTAAGTAATTTTGATGTCCATAAAATGACTTAGCATCAAAATCGTGTTGCTAAAACACCGTAAGTCGAAAATAGTTTTGCGTCAAAAAACACTGTTGCTGAAACACCACGTTCAGCAACTGACGAAATTTTTACGTTGCTGAAACACCTGTTTCAGCAAAGCGGTTACGTTGCTGAAACACCAGTTTCAGCAAAGCGATTTTTTTTCTGTTTTCGCTGTGTAAAAACAGAGCATTGTTCTGTTCTGTTCTTTTTGTTCGGAATGCCCAGAAATTCCCAACATGGTATCAGAGCGTTGTTCTCTGGTCTTTTGTGTTTGAAATCACTATAAAATTCCAACAAAATAGTCTCCAAACGGCTGCCATATTCAGTTGACACCCATTAGGGACTGGGCAGCACTCCGTATTCCCTTTTGCAATTTTCGGCATAGGACTGTAGATCAAATAACTTCAGGGGAAACATTGTTTTATTCGGATTCCGGGCAATTGGAAACACCATTTCTGTGCACGTCTGCATAGCAACAGATTATCTCAGTTCATGCTAAATTTATTACTCATGTTACTAGTGATAAGAAATAAGATTACCCATCTAAGTTTGGCAAACCTGCCACCCCCGTGGGTGAAATTGATCGGAAAATAGATCTCGCAGGCAGGAGGGGTGAACGGGTCTGGGTTTGGCTCCGGCTGACACCCGACCCAGAATGTTAGTGTCTTCGGGAGCGCTATCGATGGCGTGGCATATCTACAGTAACCAACGATGTTAATATTCATGTCCGAAGAAATCTATATTTTTTTTTACCGTTGACAAAGAAAATTTACTTGGAATTGGAATTGTTTTGTTGTAGTAGTACAAATAGCATTGGCATCATATATTGTAAAGGAAACACCCCAAGGCAATGGTATAAAAAATAATAGCATAAAAAAAGAAGTCTAAATTTTTTTATGCAACACATAAGAAATAATAACATAGAAGAAAGAAGTCAAAATTTTATGCAATTTTGTTTCTTTACTAGTGTTTCTTTTTTATCATAGATCCATCCTCAAAACAACTAGGTATTTACCTTGAGGATGTTTTAAAACTTCAAAACATGAGCATCAACAATGTAGAGATTGCATTGAGGTAAACAACTTACTCTGTGACATAATCCTACATCCTAGAGCTTACTCTGTGCCATGATCCTACATCCTATAGGATCTAAGTCCTAAGTAAACACAAATATTCTATTCTATGTACAGTTATGCAGCTAGAAGGGAGGAGATTTAGCCTTCCCTTAGACTAACAAATCCATGTTAACAGCTAGTAATCTGAGATCCAAGAAGAATCAAGATTGGCTTGATTTCTAAAGATGGGAAAAACACAGGCGAATAATCTCTGTGCAACTTGCCCTTGGATACAACTAGTTTATTGAGTTTTTCTTCACACCAACGTAAATGGTCTTTATTGATCCTGTACAATTTCAACACTCGGGATATTATCTTGATATCAATAAAACCAAACAAGATTTCAGTTGCTTCCTCCTTGCTCAAGTTGATGTCCGATCTCATCTTCTGCCTCACACATTTGTGTCTTCTTTTGAGTTCTTGCAGTCTAGCCTCTTTCTGCAAGCCAATTTTGGTAATATTATTAAGAGACCAACACCCCAAAACACAAAATCAATAAGAGAAACTAACAAAAAACTCAATATATAATATTAAGAGCAGTGTATGTGTAAGCACTTTTACTATACGTTTTGATTAATTTGAAGGAAGCCTGAATTTCATTTTAAGATAATCAAAATGTAACACGGAGTCATATAAACCTGTCTTTGATATATTGCAGCTCCATGGATATCTCTAGTTAGACTAGATGACTGGTGTATGAAACTTGGCTTGTTGAATTTAGAGCTGCATGACAACTAAGATTCAATATTTAATACACGATTGATTTGTTTGAATCAGTGATATTCTTCCAACATTGAGGTATAGATATTAGACTTGAATGCTCCCGAGTGTATGTGTAAGCGAAGGTGTTTGACTTCCTCAGTTGATTTCTTTCCATTATCAAGGAGCTTAAAACATGTTTCCTTTGCTTGTGAGAGAAGTTGTGTGATGTCAAAGTGGGTTTCTCTCCATCATAAAAAGAAACAAACACATGTAAGACTACCCTAGTGGACCTTAATTGGATATTTTATCCTATTTTATCATTTTATTCAATACAACCATATCACCAGCCTGTTACACACAAGAAGAGTTAATAGATGGTCCTACCTAGCTCTCTTCTTGCAATCAAACTCACCTTATTCAAGAAAATTTTAGTGACCTTCAAGAGATTCAAGTCTGTGGAAT
Source organism: Pinus taeda (assembly GCA_000404065.3). NCBI lineage: Eukaryota > Viridiplantae > Streptophyta > Pinopsida > Pinales > Pinaceae > Pinus > Pinus taeda. The sequence continues at coordinate 21,366 of APFE031440143.1, forward strand.
CCATTTTCTTTAGTTGTCTCCATAACATGTCCTGTTTTTTGGAAAATTTTCCTTTGTTTGCCTTAAGGAAATCCCAGAAAGTCATGATAGCACCCTCCATGATTCCAGCCAATTCTAACCAACTAAGAGGCAGTTACTAAAGATGCTTGTTCTGTTGGGATCTTGTATTCTTCTTCTCCTACTGAAGTTGCTTTTGCATATACATATATTAGACATTAGAATTTGATCTGATATAGAAAGAAAGAATATGGCCACAAGCCCAAAGTATTGAGAATATAACAGGATAAAATATTTGATTGGTGCTAATTACCCTTGACAACAGAAACTTGAAGCAACTTAGGCAATTGGTACCGACATCCGGCATAGACTTGGCTTCTGAGTCCCTGATCATAGGGCTCGTTCTCTATAAATCTCTACAACAGAACTTGAAAGTACTGAAATTGCTTTGCTGAGCTATCATAGCATGGAGAAGGTTTTGAATTGGAGGCCACCAATTGTTGAATTTCCTTGTATTGCCAATGCAATGCCTCCCATGTCAAGCATATATGGGACACATAAATGGTCTCTAACTCATCCTTCTGATGCTGCAGTTCAATCTCATCATCTCCCAATTTCCTTCTTCTTGATGACAATTGACGCAGAGATCACACCATTCTCTGGGATCTAGACTTCGTGAGCTCTTGTGCTAGAGGAAAACCTTGAGAAACAACACTATGGATTTAGCAGTTTCCTTTGCCATGGTGAAGCAATGTAATTTTCAGGATTTGGAAATGTTAAGAACTCATCTCCTGCAACCAAACAATTAAATAGTTTAAAAACTTTTTCAAACTCAACAAAGATTTGAAAAGAGTAACAAGTATTGTAAAAGATTTGAAAAAACAAAGAAAGACCAGGCATGTATGATGATAGACATATATACATATTTATGTTATAGTTATACAATAATTAATTAACCATTGTGTTAATGGTTACCATGAAGTTAAAATATATATTTATCCAGTAATCAAGCAACCATTGGGCCAGGGTCAGCAGATTGAAAGTAGGTGAGGAAGGCTCCACTGAGGGAAATGCCATCATCCAAATACCACCCATCTTACCTCTATGCACTCTGTTGGCTTGCATCCTTGCACAAACAAGAATCATAAAAAAGGAATAACCCTAAAAACAGAACAAAAGCAAGAAACCCTGGTAACAAAGGGAAATGAAGTCTCGAGTTCGACAAATAACCTTGCGGTAAGAAATCCCTCTGAGCCTATGGCACTGATTCTCCATAAATTTATTTACTTAATCACCAATCATACATGTGAGCAAAGTTAAAGTAGCATTGTTCTTAATAGACTGAAATCAACGCTTGATGCAGAGGTCCTGCACTGATGTTGGCAGACAAAGCGTATGCCAACCTTGCATTGGCTTCTAGATTACCTCGTTTGCATGCTTCAAATAAATTTGGGGTGACACAATAGCAGTCTGGACGCATCCCAATTTTCCTTATGACTCCTTGATGTAATAGTAATCCTTTGGTAACGGATTTTCTTTTGGAGATCAAACATGGATCCCTTAATCATGTTGAGGTCATTGGGGTTTAAGATAGAGACCGCCACACCATTGATTTCTAATTACTTGGGCTGGAGTTGGAACACTTGATTGTCACTTTGATAAGCTTCTAAGTTTTGACTTCTCAGGATATGGAAGAATTTTTTCTATGGAATTTTGTTCAGGTGTCTTTTTATTCTCTTCAAAAGGCTCTTCAAATAGTTGTCTCTCCAATAGTGATGAGAGAATCCCCAAATATTAATATTTGTTCCCTGTGTCATTTTTGCCAGAATCAATCAATCCTTGTCGCAGACCATGCATTTCTACCTAGTTGTTGGTTGGCCATGTGTCCTAGATCCCATGCATAGAAAAAGTAATGAGAATTTTAAGAGTGATTATATGTCACATAGTTACCAAAACATAATTAATCTCATTGAACTGGTCAACTGCAGGACCAAAGTCAGGAAGAAGAAAAAAATAATAATTATGCAATAACAATCCAAACCATTATCCACAGAAATGTAAAAGTTTCTCATATGTAAGAGAAGATGCATATAACCAAAATATCACAAATGCAATCCATTCATGAACCAAAAATTGCATCATCAAAGAGGCTTTAAATGGTCATTAGATTTGTTTGAAACACTGAGAGAGGGTAGGGTGAATCGGTATTTCTTCACCATTGTTATATTATGCCAGTTAATATCATTAATTAAATTAGAATATGAGATGTACAAGAAGAAAATAATTTTATTACTAAGAAGGACGAGGCCTGCAATCCTCTTATGAACAACCAGACTCCAATTTGTACAATAAAAATTTCAACTTCTCCCAATCTCCAAGTTTGGGCGAAGACTCCAATCCTCAAAACACAATTTAGGCTCCAACCCAATTTTTCAGAAGGCTCCAACCTTGTGTGAAGACTCTAATCCTCTAAGGCTCCAACTTTCTCAATTCACTTCAAGGTGAATTCAATGCTTCTTCAAGACTTGTAGAAGCTACTTCAACAAATCTTGAAGGGATATGTTTTCAACAAGGTTCCCATAATACTTCAAGGATGCGCCCAAATAATCTTCAAGATAGACTTTAACCACACAATTTTGACCTAGATTGTAGGTAGATATCAACTCATCACTCAGGCCTTACATACTAACACTTGTCCCAGAACAAACAAGAAATTTGAAACATTACTACAGATCAAGCCATGATATTTGAATCATGAGTTATCCCACAACTTGGATGCCACAAGACTTTCTCTTTGCTTTCTTCCACAAGAATTCAAATGCCTTCATGGATAACTTCGGATGTATGTCATAGGAAAGCTTCAGGTCTTTTTCACATGAAAGTTGGATCTTTTTCACAAAGTTATGCAACAAAAGATTTTGATCCTTTCCACAAGAAATAACTATAGATATCTCATTTCCTTTCACAGAGAAGAATATATCTACTCCTTAGATACTTTGATCTGCACATTAGATATTTTGATCACCTTGCTTCTTAACCAAGTTCTATCTTTACTTCCTAGCTGAATGGAATGAACGTCGTCCTTATTTATGTGTTTACGCCTCTGCATTGTCATGACTTTTGGGAGGAGGGAGCTAACTTGACATAGTGTCATAGACATGGCCGACATGTTTTGGAAGCTGACCTGTAATATATTGCAATCACATTAACGGTTTGGTGCTTTCTTCATTGAATTCTTCCGTGGCTTCACCTGAATGCATATGCTCATACAATTTAATTGCCCATGGAGCCCTAGGTAGAGGATATCAATTACGATGAGGTAAGAGTAATGAAGTATTTCCTCCTTTATCTTGTTCTGGGAAGTAATGTTTAATTTCTAGGGAGCTTGATACTCCACAAATATAAGCGTTTATGTCACTAATATGAAAGGTTTTGTGGTGTTCAAACCTGAGTTTTTTATGCTTGAATGCATTAATAAATCAACGCCAAATATTCAATTGAAGTATTCAACTACTTTGGGTGTCCTGTGAAGGGTTTACTTCCTTTACAATGCAACAATTTAGATCATGTAATTCAGTGATCCTCTAATCTAGAGGATGTGGTCATTTTGATTTAATCCACAAAATTTATGCATTTTCAGTGAGCACAGATCATATCCTATATTTAGAACTTAGTCACTGATCTAACAAGGAAAATACTCAAATGGATACTTTGACATCAATGCCAAATACTATCCAACAGTCTCCCCTTTTTCTCATTGATGAGAAAACATCTACCATTACTTCCCCTGTCTTCATGCTTCTTCTCTTTATCGCTTCTTCTCTTTATATACCCCTTTGACATCAATGGAAAATGGGATGTTATATTAGTTACTTCCCCCATCTGTATTATCTCTTTTTGATTCCTCTGTGTTTTTGGAGGCCTTAACAAACATTATTGTCGTCTGGTGCATTTGGATATTTAACAATGGCATCAACATGCGTGAAAACTTTATTGAATTAGATAGTTCAACTTGGCTGTTGTAAAAATGTGCCCATGACATCCAGAATGAATCCTAAAAATGGTGTATCATCAGAGTTGGCATTTTCTTATTTTGCTTGTCTTTCAGTTGCCCTTGTCCTTTTGAGAGAATGGTCCTTGCTGAGCTTGATATATCTGTTATATCAGACTTAATTCATATTTTACTTGGTTTAGGAGACTTCCTTTTTTCTACATTCATCATCCTTGAACTCAAAGGGAATATAGATGTCACTTGAAGAAACTAGAAGCTCTGTCTTCAAACCTTCTTTTTGTGCTATTGAGACTTAGGTACAAAATTTTATCTGTACAAACATATCTTCAGGAGGTTCTCAGTCCACATCATTGGTATCTTCATCATCTTCTAAAAGCTCTTCTTGTTCATACAAGGCAAACAATTTCTCTGAAGTTTACCAATTTCAATCTTGTTCTCTTTTTTTTATTCATTGAATGCTTCTGTGGCTTCACCAGAATGCATATGCTCATACAGTTAAATTTCCCATGGAGCCCTAGGAAAAGGAAATCAATTACGATGAGGTAAGAGTAATGAAGTGTTTCCTCCTTTATCTTATTCTGGGAAGTAATGTTTAATTTCTAGGGAGCTTGATACTCCAAATTTATAAGTGTTTATGTCACTAATATGCAAGGTTTTGTGGTGTTCAAACCTGAGTTTTATTATGCTTGAATGCATTAATAAATCAAAGCCAAATATTCAATTGAAGTATTCAACTGCTTTGGGTGTCCTACAGAGGGTTTACTTCCTTTACAATGCAACAATTTAGATCATGTAATTCAATGATCCTCCAACCTAGAGGATGTTCTGTTAGTTACTCCCCCTGTCTGTATTATCTCTTTTTGCTTCCTCTCTGTTTTGGAGGCCTTAACAAAAATTGTTGTCTTCTGGTGCATTTGTATGTTTAACTAGACATCTCAATAATGGCATCAACACGTGCATCTGCTGAATTGGAATAAAATAGTTGCAGGGTGATTTGCTCATTAAAATTTTTTACAAAACTATTAATATATTTCTTTGAAACTGTGAAAATGAGTAGAAAAAAATGCAAAAAGTAAAAAACAAATGAGTAGTAATATTATTTTGAAAATAAGATTCTTTTTTTCTATTGAATCCTAAAAATTGTGTATCATTAGAGCTGACATTATCTTATTTTTCTTGTCTTTCATCTGCCCTTGCCCTTTTGAGAGAATGGTCCTTGGTGAGCTTGATATCTTTGTTATATCAAGCTTAATTCATATTTTATTTGGTTCAGAAGACTTCCTTTTTTCCTCCCTTAGAATTCATCTTACTTTAACTCAAAGTGGAATATAGATGTCACTTGAGAAAACTAGAAGCTCTGTCTTCGAACCTTATTTTTTTGTTGTTGAGACTTAGGTAAAAAAATATATCTGTACAAACATATCTTCAGGAGTTTCTCAGCCCACATCATTTGTATCTTCGTCATCTTCTAAAAGACCTTCTTGTTCATACAAGGTAGACAATTCCTCTGAAGTTTACCAATTTCAATCTTGTTCTCTTTTTTTTATTCAATGAATGCTTCCGTGGCTTCACTTGAATGCATATGCTCATACAATTGAATTGCCTATGGAGCCACAGGCAGAGGATATCAATTACGATGAGGTAAGAGTAATGAAGTGTTTCCTCCTTTATCTTGTTCTGGGAAGTACTGTTTAATTTCTAGGGAGCTTGATACTCCACAAATATAAGTGTTTATGTCACTAATATGCAAGGTTTTGTGGTGTTCAAACCTGAGTTTTATTATGCTTGAATTCATTAATAAATCAAAGCCAAATATTCAATTGAAGTATTCAACTACTTTGGGTGTCCTGTGAAGGGTTTACATTCTTTACAATGCAACGGTTTAGATCATGTAATTCAATGATCCTCCAACCTAGAGGATGTTCTATTAGTTACTCCCCCTGTCTGTATGATCTCTTTTGGCTTCCTCTCTATTTTGGAGGCCTTAACAAATATTGTTGTTGTCTAGTGCATTTGTATATTTAGTTGGACATCTCAACAATGGCATCAACATGCGCATCTGTTGAATTGGAATAAACTAGTCATAGGGTGATTTGCTTGTTAAAATTTTTACGAAACTGTTAATATCTTGCTTTGAAACTGTGAAAATGAGTAAAAAAAAAATGCAAAAAAGTAAAAAGCAAATGAGAGGTAATATTATTTTGTAAATGAGATTATTTTTTTCTAATGAATCCTAAAAATTGTATCATCAGAGTTGGCGTTATCTTATTTTGCTTGTCTTTCAACTGCCCTTGTCCTTTTGAGAGAATGGTCCTTGCTGAGCTTGATATCTTTGTTATATTAGGCTTAATTCATATTTTACTTGGTTCAGGAGACTTCCTTTTTTCCTCCCTTAGAATTCATCATCCTTGAACTCAATGTGGAATAGAGATGTCACTTGAGGAAACTAGAAGCTCTATCTTCAAACCTTCTTTTTCTGTTGTTGAGACTTAGCTACAAAATTTTATCTATACAAACATATCTTCAGGAGATTCTCAGTCCACATCATTGGTATCTTCGTGATCTTCTAAAAACCCTTCTTGTTCATACAAGGCAGACAATTTATCTAAAGTTTACCAATTTCAATATTGTTCTATTTTTTTTTTGTTCATTGAATGCTTCTGTGGCTTCACCTAAATGATTATGCTCATACAATTGAGTTTCCCATGGAGCCCTAGGCAGAGGAAATCAATTACGATGAGGTAAGAGTAATGAAGTGTTTCCTACTTTATCTTGTTTTGGGAAGTAATGTTTAATTTCTAGGGAGCTTGATATTCCAAAAATATAAGTGTTTATGTCACTAATATGCAAGTTTTTGTGGTGTTCAAACCTGAGTTTTATTATGCTTGAATGCATTAATAAATCAAAGCCAAATATTCAATTGAAGTATTCAACTACTTTGGGTGTCCTGCGAAGGGTTTACTTCCTTTACAATGCAACAGTTTAGATAATGTAATTCAATAATCCTCCAACATAGAGGATGTGGTCATTTTGATTTAATCCACAAACCTTATGAATGTTTAGTGAGCACAGATCATATCCAATATTTAAAACTTAGTCACTGATCTAACAAGGACAATACTCAAATCGATACTTTGACATAAATGCCAAATACTATCCAACAATCTCCCCCTTTTCTCATTGATGAGAAAACATCTACCATTACTCCCCCTCTCTTCATGCTTCTTCTTTTTATCTCCCCCTTTGACATCAATGGCAAATGGGAAGTTTTGTTAGTTACTCCCCTGTCTGTATTATCTCTTTTTTCTTCCTCTCTGTTTTGGAGACCTTAACAAACATTGTTGTCGTTTGGTGCATTTATATATTTAGCACAATCAAATGGACATCTCAAAAATAGCATCAACATGTGTGAAAAATATATTTAATTGGATAGTTCAGCTTGGCTACTGTAAAAATGTTCCTATGACATCCATACTGAATCCTAAAAATGGTGTATCATTAGAGCTGGCATTACCTTATTTTGCTTGTCTTTCAGCTGCCCTTGTCCTTTTGAGAGAATGGTCCTTGCTGAGCTTGATATCTTTGTTATATCAGGCTTAATTCATATTTTACTTGGTTCAGGAGACTTCCTTTTTTCCTCCCTTAGAATTCATCATCCTTGAACTCAAAGTGGAATATAGATGTCACTTGAGGAAACTAGAAGCTTTGTCTTCAAACCTTCTGTTTCAGTTGTTGAGACTTAGGTACAAAATTTTATCTGTACAAACATATCTTCAGGAGATTCTTAGTCCACATCATTGGTATCTTCATCATCTTCTAAAATCCCTTCTTATTCATACAAAGGAGACAATTTCTCTGAAGTTTACCAATTTCAATCTTGTTCTCTTTTTTTGTATTCTACCTTGCAGTGTAATTCCACTCATGAGAGAGTTGTATGTGATAGTGTTTGGTGTGAATCCTTATCTTTCCAACATTTTGAAGAATTCTAAGAACATCTTTGTTTTGTCATCTCGAATTCCTTGTAATCCAATATTGAATTTTAACCAATGTTGTAATGTCAAGGGCTTGCCTTGTGGCATCTTCATATATGTGTTTTTCAGATCCAGTACAAGTTTTGAGGAAGTTCCAATGTTGTTGCCAATTGGTAGGGTTTATGATGCATTGAAAGTCATGGATGGAACACCATCTTCCCAAGTATATATGGATGCAATTGCACCAAATTTTCATTGCTTTCCATGTTTTGCCAGTAATCACACATCATCATCGAAGTTCGTTCTATGAAACGAAGCGTGTCCTATATAGTGCAACCCTCGAGGTGTGTTATGTTTCTAGAAACACTTTCAGGAAAAGAGAAAGGATTCTTCATCTTGTAATCAAATAGCCAAAGGAAGATTACAGTTACTTGAAATAGTTAAATCCTAAACTGACTTTACATGTTAATGGAGAATGGGGTAAACAAAAGAAGGAAACAAGAATCCCACAAGAATGAACTTTGAATCTATGCCATTAATGAATACATAATTATGGATGTCAGGTTCTTCTTTCTTCTTCTTGCAATACAAGCTACTCTTTAACAAAAAAAAGGGTTCTCGGTCATATCTTAGCTTTAAAGAAGATGACAAGAAAGATCCTAGCGTAAGCTCCAGCTCATTGAATCCCATCTCTTCCCCGCACTCCTCATGAATCCTCTCACCTTGCCACAACTTGACTGCAATGTTGCTAAAAGCAGACTCGTTTGAAGCATCCATGCCTTCTTGAAAGGGTGGTAATAACCTTTCCTCCTCACCTGCCTGGTTATTCCAAGGAGACGAGACTCCACTCTGCCCTAGCATCCACAGCGTGTCGCCCTCCATTGCCAGGCTACACTAAAATGTTACCAGGCTGTGTTGAAGGTGTGCGGCTAGGGTCAGCAGATTAAAAGTAGGTGAGGAAGGCCCCACTGAAGGCAATGACATCATCCAAATACCACCCATCATACCTTTATGCGCTATGTTGGCTTGCATCCCTACACAAACAAGAAAACTGATCACAAAAAAATAATAACCCTTGTTGGGTAGCGGAGGTCCCATGTAACGGTTTTGGGACAGAAAGCCCAAGAAGTAGGATTAAAATATTGTAAAAACTCCAAAGTATTCGGAGCACAAAGTATAATAGATTGAGTCAAAGGGTAGTCTGGCCGAAAATAATAAAAAGTAATGTAAATAGAGTCGGCCCGTGCAGGGATCACGGGCTAGGGAAGGGTATAAATAGAGTGCGACTTTATGAGGGAAAGGAAGTTCTTTTGGGTGATGAAATGTAATGGGTTCTTGAAGAAGATAGTTTGAAAGCATATGTAAGTCTGAGTCGAGGGTTGGGTAGTAGGTAGAGGCTTTGCAGCTATCTGCGCATAGGCCTGGAAAGTCCGCAGCTGTGTGCCCGGACCCCTGCAGCTGGGTGCGTAGGGTAGATTTGGATGTATTGGTGGAGAATAATAATAAAGATAAGTTTTCTTCTATAATTCTATGTTATCACTCATCTGTCTTTATGGTTTAAATTTCTATATCTGGTTAATGCAAATGTGATGAGTGTATGTGAACCTGGTTCATTTTGTGAGCGAATCGATTATGTTGGTTAAATGTTTTCTTAAAGACCCCGTTGAATAGTTCTGAATCATAACCTCTTCCTTTAAGTAGAATAGAACATTAATAAGAAAGATATAATCACTCTAGATCTGTGCAAGTACCGAGCAGCGTGGAGATATAAACTAGTGCGTGAAACCTCCAGACCACACCAAGACATCCCTAGGGTGCGGAAACCTGGTTCCAACACCCTCCCCTGCTTCCTCGGGTGAGACCACAGTCCGCGCTCCGTGGGCTATTGCTGAAAGGGTTGGTAGCTACTGGATTTGTTTGGCTAAATAACTCTTCTAAACCTAGGTTAGGCCCATATGAGCCAACAAATGGTTCCGTTGCCGGGACCAAGATCTGCCTAAGGGGTGTTTAGGTGTGGAACGCAAGGACCTTGTAGAGAAAGAGCGTTGAAAATTCAAGAGGATTAGGGACAGTAATAGGTCAAGGGTAATGATGGTGAATGCAATTCAGTTACCAGTATTTAAGGGAGCTGGAGGCAAAGACCCAGAACAATTTTGGTTTGTGCTACCATTAGTATGGAATGCGTAGCAAGTCGTGGATGATAACATCAGGAAAGCCATCTTAGTCAGCGCACTGCAGGACCAAGCGCTAACATGGTACATGAAGTATTGAAGCATCAACCCAAGGGCAGGAATATAAAACATCCATACTATATTGAAAAAGGAGTTTAGCCGGCCAAAGACATAAGTGCAGTCGGTCATGGGATTCAAAGAGATCACGATGGTGCCTGGTGAGACCCCGTGGGATTTGGATCAGAGGTTGAAAAGCACCATTCGTGAGGCCAACATGACCCTGAC